>CM070043.1:39810529-39837145 GCA_036250615.1 Ptychadena robeensis | reverse complement strand
GTTGGGGGGTCGTCTTATACGCCCAGTCGTCTTATACGCCGGCATATACGGTACTTTTGGGCCCTTAAAAAGTGGAAGGCACATGTGCAAACTGGTCTCACACAAAAAAGGGTCCCAGCTCTCTGGCAATAAGGCCTTGTTCACATAATTTTTTTATGCATGTTAGGCAACGCATGCTGACCATGTACAAAAATGACACATTAAATCTAAAGCCCCCCATACACCTTTGATTCCTCCATACAATTTCCATCAGATCTACCAACAACTATGTAGTATAGGGGCCTCCCTGATAGAATACATAGTGATTGGAAGGTGTAGAAAGGTCCTCATATTACATGGTTTTGGTAGAAGAAAAGTTGATTGTACAGAAATTGAATGGTAATTGTATGTGGTGTATGGGGGGCTTAAGGTCTGTTTTTTTTTGCATGTGCTTAAGGCTATGTGTCCATTATACGTCAGGACCCCCTCTGCTAAGCGTATTGCTTGGTCGGGATCCCAAAGTAGCACATAGACTTACTCACTGTGCCGAGCCACTCTGCTGATGCATGCAATGTATGTGTGCTACGTCGGGTTCCCTGCGAAGCAATATGCTTAGAGGAGGGGGTCCCGACAGACATGCACAGTCCAAAGCTTGTAAAAACAGTTAGATGTGATCGAGTAGGGGCCAGTTGAGGTTGAGCTAAATATTAACACATGCTTCACATGATATCCAATGGTCTTTTCAAATATGTTAACATGTTTTACCATATGCATTTAACATATAGGTGTAGACCAGGCCTTACCAATCAACTCCTCATCCAATGATGATTAATAGACCCATTAAAAATAATGTTATTTTTTGGATATGCTTATTATACTTTGCCCAATGTGCTTAAATCCATCATTAAGCAATGCATTAGTCAACAACACTGTTAGGGCTCTTTCACACTAGCTGTGCTGCAGCTACTATACTGTACAGTACCACAACGCAGTGTGGCTATCGTTAATGCAAGGTTCCCAAGAAAATCCTGCATACCTGTCACACTAGGCCTGAAACAAGCGCGGTGCAAACTAAATTTTTGCTGGTAACAGATGCAGTAGTGTTACCGCCACTGCAACCATTATCATCAAAAGCCGAAAAAGCAAGTGCGTTGCAACTAGAGAGGTCGAATTTTTCGTGAGCTGATTGCAAAGCCTCTAAAGCTGGCCATACACCTTCAGATTTCTCTGTCAGATTTCCTTCAGATCAGATCTACCAACAACCATGTAGTATAGTGTCCTCCCTGATAGAATACATAGTGATTGGAAGGTGTAGAAAGGTCCTCATATTACATGGTTTTGGTAAAACGAAATCTGATCTGAAGGAAATCTGACAGAGAAATCTGAAGGTGTATGGCCAGCTTAAAAATGGTATCATCACCAAAATTGCTGGAGATGTAGAGAAGGGCTGTGGGAACACTTGAAAAAAATTTGTTTGCTCTAGCACATGTAATTTTTGCATTGATTAAGTTCAAAAACAAAGTCGAAATTCAGATTTTTGAAATTTTGACTTGACTTTGAACCTAATTTGTGCAAAAACTATTTGTGTTTTCGACCATCTCTAGTTGCAGTTAGGTGTACTTACTACTTGTTTGTGAGCCAGACTTCTGTTTTAAGTATGAGAGCTACTATCTGAATCTCTTCATTCCTGCAGCACAGGACATTTTAACCCTTTCTGCAGAGCTTACCAGTCTATTGAATTTGTACATACAACCTTAATGTGATACAGCTGTATATTTTGTGGTTTAAATAAATTAATTCCAGCTGATATAGTTATTACCATACTAATATATATATATTTTTTTGCTTCAGATAAGTATATAAAGTAAACATAATTTCACATGTAACAAGAAAGTTACCCTGGTTGTTAAGAAAACCTTGCTCTAGGCAGAAGTGAACTTACCACTGGTCGATGCACATCCCAGAATCCCCTTTCTTGGCTGTCCAATATTTTCCTTTCAGTTTTGTCTTTTTTTCTGTCAATTCTGTAAAGTAAATAATACTCATTTGGTTAAACAGAATGTTGTTGTATGCCTAGGAAATTACACTGCAACCTTTGTATATGCTAGATAGATACCTGGCGGTTATGTTACTTCAGTAATCACTCACCTATGCAAGAAGTATGCAGACTAGTTGTGACTTTTGGGATCTAAATGCTTTACTCCCTTGCAAGGGGCATATCTAGACATGACTGGGCCCCAAAGGCAATATTTTTTGGGCCCCCCTCCCAGACCTGCCACCCACTCCAATACCCCCAACTCCTTTTGGACCTCACACCCCCAACATTTCTCTGTTCCTGACCAGACAGAATGTAAGAATTAACTCCCCTGGCAGTTAGGTCCAGTTTTCTGTGCCAAAACATGTAAAACATTTTACCACCATGCCAGTCCACTGAGATCTAGATTTCTGAATGAATGAAAAGTCAAAGTCAGATAGTGGAATTTTCAAAATGAGATTTTACCACCTCTATTAAAAAATACTAAAATGTCTACAAGATGGTGCTGCCGCCTAAATTTGTTTACATTTCACTAGCTGAGTCTGCAGATATCTTGGAATATCGCAGATAGAATACCTAATGCCAAAGAAAGAACAGGCAGCCAGTAGCGGCAGCCCCCATGTAGCTATGGGGCCGCTATGGCTGCTATGGTGGTTCCTACGCCACTGCTCCCTTGCCCTGCTCTGAATAAACCAGACATTTGCATATTCTTAAATGTTAAGCTGTCATAGGTCCCAATGTTTTCTCAATACAAACATAAAACTTGGCGTAGGAACAAAACTCTATTACGGGAAAAAAGGATGAGAAAACATCCTGCAAATGCAATATTCCCTGACATCATCTATCTGTTCTTACTGGTGTTGACGGCAAAAAAAGAGCTGGCAATGCTATACTTTGTTTCCTTGGTGCCTTTTGTTTTGTCTTAGGAACACCATAAAAGAATGGGTCTGAAATGTACAACGTTTCCATATTAAGTTGTGTGTTCTTAAATCTTTAAATTATTAAACATGAGCTCTCAATAAAGTATCATTTGTTTTTCAACCAACTCAGAAGTTTGCAGAGATTCAGCAATGTTTCTGATCTGGTTCACACCTATCCATTTTAACAGAGTTTGAACAATAGTTTAACACATACTAACAAGTCCACATTATATCAAATGGCCCTGTTCACATAAGTTAACACATACTAACAATTTCTCATTATATCCAATGGCCATGTTTACATATGTTAACACATACTAACAGGTCCACATTATATCCAATCACCCTGTTCACATGTGTTAATATGCGTGACCCTACCTGCATAATTAAGGGGTAGTGTGAAGCAGGCTTAATCAAACTAAGAAAAAACAACGCATGCCTCAGATGTCTGGTTTGAAACCACTTAATTGTTCTAGGATCCAGTAGTATATTCTATGGCCAACATGCTTTGCTCAACAAACATTAAAATGAAAAGGGGTGAACCAAGCCCACTATGCTATGCATTCAGAAGCTACAAAATTCTGCATCTTAGGTCTAAATTAACATACCATTAAGGTGGGTTTACACATGTAGATTTTTTTGTTCGATCAATGAAGAACAAACTATGTTTTGGTTCATTGAACAAAAATTTTGAATATATTTTGTTCGACCATGAACAAAAAAACGTTCGGAAGGTCATCGAACATGTTGGTTAATTTTGTATCTGTCGTGATTTCAAATGTATTTTCATCTGATATCCAGATGGACGAACAAAAGACCTAATGTTACATTTGACAAATGAACGAACAATGTTTGACAATGACATCGACCACAAAATCGAATTGGCAGTTGATTGAATCTACACGTGTAAACCCACCCCTATTGGTTCAAACATCCTTATCTCATCAGAAATAGTAATTGTTACCCCTACAATAGACTGTAGAGAAAGGGTGTCAAAATCAAACACAAAGTGGGCCAAAATCAAACACTTGGACAAAGTTGTAACCTTGAAATGTATTGAACAAATATCTACACTTATTGAAGTTTTTCCTTCTCAGTTACAACAACAACCCTTTTCACATTGAACCTAATAGAACTTTTGCTAAATAAATGTGAAACAAACAAAAAAAAATGCTATGTTTCTACATCCGTCGGGACCCCCTCCGTTAAGCGTATTGCTTGGCGGGAGGTCCTGATGGAGCACATTCACTTACCTGCTCGGTGGATGCTGTGTTCTCACAGCACTGAGCTGTTCTGCAGATGCAGGGCTGAACGTAGTGAAGTACATCAAACCTCTGCATCGGCGGATGTCTAAACAGAGCATCCGCCGACCAGGTATAGTCTATGTGCTCCGTCAGGATCCCCGACAAACAATGCTCTTAGTGGAGGGGGTCCCGACTGATGTGGAAACCCCCCTTATTATATAACAAATGGGTGCCCATAACACAGTATAAAGTATACTCAATATATTAATAAATATTTTCACAATTTTTTTTTGTTGGCAGATCATTTCAAAAGCAGCTTGCAAGCCAAACACATGCGAAATAAATGTAAAAAAACACAACTGTGACATTTCTCTAGCCAAAAAGCCACTCCTGCTAGAGAATATTTTCCCTTGCTATAAGTCCAACCTCTGCCACCAAATAAATTAAAAAAATGCAGGTAAAAGTACTGAAAAATTTAATGCTTGCTTGGGGTGTTTTTTTTCCCTCCATAAATTAGCAGCTGGGGTGAAAGAGTTCTATGCAGGGTAACTTGAGTGACTATTTCCATTGTAATGTTATAAGCGGTGAGCTGGCATTAGGATATGGGAGATAAATTTACTAGAAGTGGAAGGAAGTTTATAAGTGTATGTCTCCAATGTGTTGTGTGCTCCGTCGGGACCCCCTACGTTAAAGCACAGTGCTTGGTGGGGTCCGGAGCACATACACTTTGCTTACCTGGCGTATCCTCTGTTCACACATCCGCTGATGCAGAGGTTAACATACTGCACTGCATTAACCCCTGCATTGGCAGATCGGCTTAACATTATGTGAACAGAGGATCCATCAGGCAGGTAATGCAGGGGGTCCCGACGGATCACACAACGCAGTGAAGACATAGCCTTACTCAACTGGTGTGTGTAGATACTAAAAGGTAAAAGTTGGGTAACAGAGGCAATATAACATTTAAATTCTTTATCTTTTGTATAAATAAAAAAGGAAATGGTTTATTTTTTTTTAAAAACTGGATGTCTTCATATTAACAGATGCCTAAAAAGTCCAAAAGTTAAATATATGGTAGTTCTCCTTTATTTGCAGTGTGAAAATGTGTACAAATTCAAGGATATTAATCCTTACCAGCAGTGATTGGTTCTATTAACCTCCCTTGTGGTCAGCCAGAGTGTAGCTCGGGTTAAGGTTGTTTTACACACCAAACATACCCTGAGCTACACTCAGGGGTACTTTCCAGTCCCCGGTGAACCCGTCGTGATGCTCTATATCAACAAACCTGTCGTCGTCATTGAGGCTGAAGAGGTGGGGTCACCACATAGACCTCAGCATAATCCTCAACATAATTGACAGAGGAGGAAGGAAAGGAAATCAAAGCAGATAATCTGCTTTGATTGTGTGTACCGCTTTTTGTAAGTTCTTGTCCACAGTTAGTGTTGTGGAAGGCTGGGAAGCAGTAAGTGTACCATTACCACGTTTTTATGTGGATCTAGCCATAAGCTGAGGGAAAAGTGTCCCTTGGTAACTGTAAACTGGACAGAGAGGACAAACAGCTCACATGAGGCAAATACATTTTTGATAGAGGTCTATAGGGCTGTTATTTAACCTCACCTTCGGGGAAAGTGATTTATCTTTAGCAGACATGATGAGAGGAGATAATAAAACTACTTATCAATCTGGTCGAATACTAATTTTCCCCTCAAGGAAAGATTTTTGGAAAAAAAAGTTCAGTTACAAGTTGGGGATTTGCATTCCTCCATAGTCTCATAATACAAGTAATAGTCAGCCAGAAAAAACGTTATCATTGTTCAGTGGTGTAACTGAATGTCTTAAGCCCCCCATACACCACATACAATTACCATGCAACTTCTGTACAACCAACTTTTCTTCTACCAAAACCATGTAATGTGAGGACCTTTCTACACCTTCCAATCACTATGTATTCTATCAGGGAGGTCACTATACTACATAGTTGTTGGTAGGTCTCATGAAAGTTGTATGGATGAATCTGAAGGTGTATGGGGGGCTTTAGACTTGCCGACAGAGAAAGATGTCATTAGGGTGAAACTCACTTGACTTGTGCCTCTGCTTGCATAAAGATGAATTCCCATTTTCTTGCAAAAGCCCGCTGCAGTCTTGCTAAATTTTCCTGGATAAAGGAAAGAGTTGGTAAACAATGCATTATACTTCACTACTGTCATGACTCTTTTACAAATACAAAACCATTAGAAAAGATCTTCAGCCAGCTATAGATAATAAATTGCTCAAACAACTCTTCTGGTGCACTTACAGAATATGAACTCAAATGAAATTCCACTCTTGATTGTGTATTTTAAGCTGACTGAGACATTCTATTTGCAGAAAATGTAAACCTTTTTGATCAGAGAGGAAGTTCAATGTTTCATCTTATTTATACATATTAATATACAAGTGTAGATGACTTGTAGGACATTCCCATCTGACATTATTCTGTAGAATAGTGATGAGCAAACCTTTTTTTTTTTTAATTTAAACGCTGGAGCCCAAAGGAAATAATTTATGGAAACCACAGTAAAGTAATTTCAGGAGAAGAGTTCATGGCAACCAATTAGATCAAGCTTCAGTGGATCAGTGAATCTAGCTGAAGTGGCCATCATTACTTCTCAACTTGCATAGAAATTTATAATACCGCCAATGTCCCCTAACTGAATTGGCAGTGTTTCCCATACATAGAAACAAATTTCAATACATTTCAATAAAAATTTTTACACAATGTGATATTCTGACCGGGCTTTACATCTGCTTGTTATACATACGTATTTTGTGAAAAACATAATAAACAAATATTTACCCAAAAACTAAACAAAAATGTAATTATGATGGTTCCTGTTCAAAGGTTTGTATACCCGTATGCCTTCATACTATGCATTACCCTTTTTAATGGTAGACTGTTTTGTTTAATAGTTGCATTCATGTTACTGTTAATTTCCAGTGCCCCTGATGCCACTGTACCTCTTATACCCCAAGAACATAACTCTGTACCTTTACAGTAGGGATGGGCCGTGTTGAATAATTTCCAAACATTTACAGTTCCGTTTTGGCTCACCTTTCGATTAAACTGTTATTAAAAAAGAATCCAAGACATCCCTCCCATCTTTGTCTGCCTGTGTGTGAAAGCTGCACTCTTGCTGCATCTTTCACACACACAGTCGTAGAGGGGAGACATCTGCCCGCAGCTTTCCCCTTGGCCCCCTCTTCCCTGAATTGTGAGAAAGATGACGTGATGCACTATGCTACTAGTGACATCTTGTGGCTGACATTTGGTATTGCAGGGGGACTTTCTCCCTAATTGAACATTTCACATTTTTTTTCTTGTTTTCCTGCTCTAAAAACCTTCATCATCTTATGGTCAGTTGCGTCTTGTGGTCTAAAAAATTCAGTACATTTATTATGAATTTTGGGTAAAAAGGCTAAATACATTCAATGAGAACTGCAACAAGAATACCTCCTAAGTTTGTTATTTAAATGAATATTTTATGTGATATGGTCCTAAACATACAGTAATCGTCACATTTCTGCACTGCTTGTTTTTATTTTGTGTGATTCTATAGACAAACAACATCACTCATATCATTGAGTCTATTTTGTCTCCTTCCTTTTCCTGCAGGCTGTAATCTTGGTATACCTACGGCTTCATAATCTGCTAACTCCAGTCTTGCTTTGTTCTGCATTGTCCTCTTGCATAGATAGATAGCTAAGGGAAATACAAATAAACATTGCTTATAAAGTTAGTGACTTTGCATTATAAACATTTATGCTTTGTAATTGTTTATGAATATAATACACAAGCGTCCTTAAACCTGTACTAACTGTACTTTGTACTCCATCATCAAGTAAAATCAAAGACTTGATATACAGAATGTTTACACAAACTTTTTTTATCATACAGAAAAAACATGGTTTTACACAATGTCAAACAGCAACTGCAAAATCTAATATATTTAGTTTGTAATCAGTTCAAAGAATGAGTTGGTGTCAGCGGAGTATCTGTGAAAAATGTTAAAATGAAAACTTGCTTAAGTTGTTAAGCTGGAGAGATCAGACAGAGAGCTCTGGATAGCACAAATTTTATTTTAAAATTAAAAATATCTGTGACAAAACTTTAACTTTGTCAGTGCACATCGGGTACAAGTGAATTTAATTTTTGGATTGGGTGCAAAAGGAGAGGTATAGATCAGGATTGGAAATTACAAGGTTATACAAAGTTGACCCAGAGAGAATACACTGTAGATCATTCAGAATATTACACTTTTAATGGAGATAATTCAGCCTGTCTCGTTAATCAGGAAACAAAGTATAAAAACCGTAGAGTGAAATATATACCATGCTGCACTAAAAACTTGCGAAGGCTATGTTTCCATGGCGCTATCGGGTCCATTCAAATTACCTGTCTGCAGCAGCGGCTCCATTCGTCATTTGGCTCCGATCTGTTTTTACACCCCATCTTATTCATTTATCCTTGGATTTTATGCATCATCCCCAAATGGTTGCCCCCTAGAGGTCTATGCAGGTCTTTGACCTGAAGGTTCCCTGTTCTTTGGACTTGCCTCCGATGCTGCCACCTTCTTATATTCCACTGTGTTACCTGACGCCAAGTGAGTATTCTACTCCTTGTACCTTATAGGGTTTTATACCCTATACTATACACTTTAATTGGTGTTTATAATTCTACACATCTAATACCTCCTACCCTCTTCCCATTCTTTGATTAACCAGATATACCTTCTATTCGTTACCCCCTGAGGAAGTCTATTATGACGAAACGTACGTTGGGGTGGCCTGACGATTAGTCATATTACCATCTGTCACTTGTAATCCCACCATCTGTCTGGATAGGGTGATGAAAACAGCTTTTGGCGATCAATTAGGCGTCGTGTCAACTGTAACATTCATAACGATATTGGAATATCACCTGCTTTTATGGACATTAAATATTTTTTATGATTTAAATAATCTACTGATTTATATGTTTCACCTCTGAAACCTTTAAAGTCCCCTAGCCTCTGCTTAGTCGGAGGACATCTCTCGCTCGGACCTTGAGCTTTTCCTCAGTACCCTGGGAACTCTCTCTTCTTTAAATTATTTTGGGATGTTGGTTTCTCACATGGTGCTGGAAGTACATCATTATTCTATGTTCTCATGGTGTTCTGTCGATCTGCTGGCCAGAAGGTCAACGTAGTGCAGTTCGTCAACCTCCAATAGCACCATGGAAACATAGCCTTACAAACACATCTTTACTGAGAGAGTCCGTCTTATTCCTGACTACTTTCTTCGAAAGTGTTCTACCACTTTATTAGAGAAAATGTTCTACCACTTTATTATATAAGATACATTTTGCTTCTTTAAGCTCTTTAAGCTCCTTAGACCATCAGAACTTCAGTCATTCAGTCACAATGTACATTCAACAAGGTGTTGACATATATCTATGCAGTTAGTGCTCCAGCTCTCTGTGTATGTGAGAGCTGGCAGTGTGAGGCAGCTCTCACATAAACAGACAGTGGCAGAGCAGGCATCCATTTATCTCGCTCTGCTACTGCTGTTTTATGTCAGCGGGACTCCAGCTCCCTGCTGATATAAACAATCCAGTACAGATGGAAGATCCTCCCGTGAGTTGATCTTTCATCTGACGGTTCCTCCCCTGCTAAACGTATTGCTTGGTGGGGGCGATGGGGAGTAAAGTTATTAGTGCTTTAAGCTACTGAATCATGGGATGTATTTCGTTTTTGTCAAGTGTGTTTTAGTTTAGTGAACTTGGGTTAATACCCTGATGCAGTTTTTCTCTTTCTGCAAAGCGGGTCAGGTTATGTGATGTGAAATGTGTCACGTGTCAGCTATTAAGTCTGACATTCTTTGAACTGTTTACATTTAATCCAAATGAAATATACCATGATGCAGATATCTTCCTTCACATATATTTGACAACATTATTGGAAAGCATTTGCCATTCACTGCCATATCTCTTATAAAGACTCCCCCGAGGTATGCTGGAACTTGCCATTCTCCCAGCTGTCACCTAACCCCAAAAGTCCCAACCAATCCTCTATTAATGGCATATGTTGAATCATTAAGAAGATTCCCCAGCACAGCTCACCTGAATGCTGCATCCTGATGATAGGGATAATATGGTGAAGAAGCCATAGACAGGCACAGCACAACTCTGTGCAAACCCTTGACTCTACCATTTATGGTGGGGAGGGGGGAGGTTCAAGTCCCTGCTAGAAATTTCACACTGACATTGCAGCTGTGGTTCTTGAGGTAGATGGGAGTTCTAAAGTTACAAGCCCTTAAGCTATGTACACAAATAAAACCGGCAATGGTTGGGAAGTTTGGTGTCACCCCTATCAGTGAAATGGTGTCACCCCACCCAGGCGGATATCAATGATTTTATGATTGAGGCTGCAGGCCAGTGGAAACTTGAGCCGGGGCCCCATTTGGCCCTTGACCCTGACATGCCTATCATACATATTGGACATGCCTATCATACATATTTTAAAGTACAGCATTGTATATATAAGTATAAAAGTGACAGCTGTTCAGATTATACCATAGCAACATACAAAAATGCAGCAATGTACTAGTCACACAAATTAACAAAAGACATCCTTGCTAAAAAGAAACAAAGTTTATATTGAATAAATCTGGTCAGCGAAGAATTTTAAATGTAATTCTGTAATGTGACCTAAATTGTATGAGAGCTGTGTTTAAAAGAAGAAAGGTGGTTGGCAAGGTTATCATCAAGTCTTATCAGGTTAAAGTCAAAGTGTGACTCTTTTTATATTCCACCCAAGGGAGCCATACAAACTAATTTTCATAACTCATGTCTGCTGCAATTACTACCAAGTGTTCTATAGAATGGATATATTATGTTCTTTGCTAAAATGAGGTGGTACAATTTTCTTCATAAACCAATAACATGAAAACAAATTGCAATATTCCATTTTACAGCTGATATTATGTGAGAACAGTAATGTGAGATTTATATCACTAATAATGTAAAGAACACAAAAAAGAAAAGCAAGAAAACATGTGCAGTTCAAAACACTATGTTACTGCTTTCCACGCATAATACAATCATTTTATTTAAATCCAAATTGACGTGCTGTATATAGAAATGCTCAGTTAATCAACATAAAAGGTTTTTTTTGGGGGGAGGGTTCCCGGGGTGGTTGGGGGGGGGTTCGGAGGTTGGGCGTTGCATGGTTGTAAGGGGGGGGGGGGGGGGGGGGGGGGGGGGGGGGGGGGGGGGTGTTGGTTTGGGTCTGGGGAGGTCTGGGGAGGTGTGGGTGGTGGTTGGTGTACGCTGCGCTGTTGCCCTCCCGCCACACCTTGTTCTGCTCTACCCTTTGTCTCTCTCCCCCCCAGCCCATCTCTTTCCTCCTCCTGTCCCCTTCTCTCCTCGCAGCTCATCTGTATACCTCCCTCTCCGCTTCTTTCACCATTCAGCAACTACCACTACTACCTACACCACTCAGGAATGACCACTACCTAACTATCTACCGCCTATACAAAGGTATGACCTTATAACATTTAGGAGACTTGGTCCAGAAGAATATAGTTCATACATACCTTTTTGAATATATATAGACCCATCGTAAAAGTCTGTGTTTATGTATTATTATGTAGCACCACTGTACATCTGTTCATAGCATGGTCACAGGCATTATGGGTGTTAGTTGTGCGCATAGGTGGTCATCATCGGCACCTGGAAGTGCTTGAATGTAGGGGGGAATACTTGATAGTTTTGTCTCTTGATTGGCAATTGCGGTGAGTCTTTTGAACCTAACCTCTGGTATGTTTGGCTTATTTAAGTAGATGGCTATATAGGCTTTGACGCTGCATCCCCCCTTTTTTTTGCCACAAAGGTTGTGCTGCCTGATGAAGCCGTAATCACAGCGAAACATGTCGCAGTAATATCGAGCACACCTTCAAAATTATGTCTAGACCACACACACAATCCAATCAAGAAAAATTTAAATTGCACTTATATTTTGATGTATCGCTGTGTTGTATATTTCTAAATGTTTTGCTATTGTGGATGATGATATAATCCCAATAAACAGAAATCACAATGCATACTATCCAATAGTCTTGGGTAAACTATAATCTTCAGCACTCCAATGTAAAGTCCCAAAGAGAGGGAAACCTGCTAGCTTGGCAGACATGTAAATTCATGGAATGGGCTTGCTGGAGTAATTTTATAAGACCAATCCAGATATATTCTCTAATCTCTCGAAAGTAATTACCGTATTTTTCGCCTTATAAGACCCACCGGCACATAAGACGCACCCATTTTTTAGGGCAGAAAAACCAGAAAAAAAGATTTAATAAGTTTTCACATCAATTGGGATAATGCAATGAATTTATTGGATGCAAAATCCAATTCAGCCAGAAGGTGTCACTAGCAGCAGTACACTCTCAGCTAAACACACGTCACACTTTACACTGATCTGAGGAGGAGGCAGGGGGGAGAGGAGAGCTGGGCTGTGTTCTGCTATCTCTCTCCTCTCCCGATGTCACTGATTCTGTGTCCGTGGGGCAGCTGATTCCCACAGACAGGAGAGCTGTAGATGCCAGTTCATCTAGCTCTGTCTTCATTGCCCATGCCAGTTCAGGGCTGGCATAGACAATGACACAGTTCAGATGGGAGAGCCGGACATCGGCTCTTCTGTGCCGGGAGAGCTGGCAGGAAGCCAAGTCGCGACCAGCGGCGGCCAAGTGGCCGCGGGGGTCACGCATTCGTCGTATAAGACGCACTTTTTGCCCCCAATTTTGGGGGTTAGAAAAGTGCGTCTTATATGCCGAAAAATACGGTAGTTGCTTGCAAAGATTGTTATGTTTGATTTAAAAAATGTGTAAATGGTTTGGAGGACTGGGATACTCAAAATTATTTTCATCGTTTACATAAACAAATCCATGTTAAACAATTGTGAGCAAAGATTAATTATTTTAGTAATAACTCTCAAATGGTGGTTCAGTGGTATCGTTAAGTAGATTTGTCAACCATAATACATATTTTATCATTTATTTTGCACTATTGCTTACCATAGTCTGTATTTTCAGGTTCCCAGCAGTTGGAAGGCCAGAAATATGGAGCCTAAAAAAGAAATTATATCAAATAACTGCAGCTTATAATCAGAAAAGCTATAAAACACACATAAATAACATCTATAGCAGGGGTCCTCAACCTTTTTAGATCTGTGACCCCAGAAGTGACGTTGAGAAGTGTCACTTCCTGTATTTAGAAGGTGGAAGTGTCAGTGTGTCACTTCCGTATTCCAAATACCAAGTGAGACTCTGCAACATCTTTTGTAGCACAATCAGGTAAGTGAAATGTCCCCTCCTATTTCTACTCTCCCTCCTAACTTCCTACCCTGCATATCATTTGCACAAGTGAGATGAGAAGTAAGGAGGGAGAGAAATACCGGCATTACTTTCTATCCTAACTTCCCACCCTGGTTGTGGGCATCAGTGCAGCTGCTTGTGGCAGCGACCCCAGTGAAATGGTTGTTTTACCTATAGAAATAACAGATTTACACAGATAGAAAGATACACAGATATAAATAAAAGTGTTTTGTTCTTTAGTAGACAATCTAGAACCCTTGACAGCTAGAGGGAGCCATAGACGTGTCAATCTTTATTCAATTGTTTTTTGATATTGCAAAGCTCTTATCACAAGCTTAACAGCGTTCGTTTGTCTGTCTGTCACACAATGAGATTGACTCCTAACTGATCGATTCGCGATCTACTCTGAACTGATCTCTGTGCTCCATAGTACCATCACCTAGAAAAACACATAAGTGAATGATCAACCAAAAAAAAAAAACAACATGTCCGGTCGCCGATTCCCGCTAGATTGATTCCTGATCGATCAATTCCTGGAAAACGGATGGCTACCTTAAGAATTGCTTTTGGTGTCTTGATTCTCACATATTTACCCACACTTCCTGTTTGGTCAATTTGTTATTGCATTTTGTTTATTCCTAGAGGTGCATTGCCTACATGTTTTTAATATTTTCTCCAGAGGACTATGAGCCAAGAGTATTACAAAGTTGAATCTTTGCAGGAAAAGTAAACTTTTATACTGCAGAGAATCCTCTAGATGTGCATGATATTTACTCCTACTTGTAAATGGCTTTATTTGACCTAAAACATTGACACATCTTTGCTGGCTGTCAGTTGAAATGGTTTTCTGGTTTCCCGTTCAGGTGAAAAGTTCACCTTCCTTTGTTGTGATGTAGAATATATTATGAGAATAAAGGCCAAGGCAGAGGCTTGGAAAAAATATATTATGGAAATCAGGAAACAAGATCATTGCTGACTTAATATGGTTGTTTGAATGTGGCTGCAGAGGAATAAGTAGCATTTACTGCTCATATCTTGAAGAATTAAAGGCAGCTGGCTTTTTGTATCCTAGCATCAGGGACTTGTATTACATTTATTTTTAAATGTATTAAGTATCATTTTACAGAAAACCTTAGTAGCAATACAACCAGCTGCATGTTAAATGCAAACCAAAAACAAACACAGTATGCTGGGTGAAACCTTTATAGCTTGCACAAAAGATTCTATTATTATACATTGCATGTACATACATTATTTTATACATTATACTTATGTAGTTTACAGGTACATATTGTATTTTTAAAACATTATGTATTTAAAGCTGAACAACATATTTAGCTGTAAATGTCACTTTCCATCCACCCCTTCAATTCTGCCATTAAATGTCCTCAGGGGTTATGTAAGGACCAGAATCATTAAAACTTTCTTCCTGTAAACTTGGTTTACCCTCCTGGTACATCCCCTACCAGCATGTAATTACTCTGGCCAGGTTTCAAATTACAGCTATCCAGCATGGTTCTCATTAATCATTATGAGGTACCACTTAGCCTGCGCATCTTTACTACTGGAGAAGAAAAGAAAAAACATTCTACATCATCAGCACGGAAATTCCTACGAAACATAGTCTGCATTCTGTAATGTGCCTCGGCACGCAATCACTACCAACACCAGATATCCAGGTAACAGGCATTATTGGGTCATTCAGAAAACAAGTCAAGGCTCATACAGTCCAAGTAAATACAAGTCATGCATAAGGCAGGAAACATGGTCAGGGACAATCCAAAAGGCAATATAATTTATCAGGCCTGTCACTGTTGACACTCTTGACAAAAAACTCTTGCAGATTAGCATACGCAATAGCACACCCAAGCAAACTGCTATACAGAGGCTATCACTGGCAATAGTGTGCACGACAGTGAACATACAGTCTCTGGGATACAGTTTTGGCCAAACAGTAGTTTTTACCAGAACTGATCTCTCTGCCAGAGCGAGGAGGAATGTCTGTACTATGTTAAACACATCTGTATGTTATTTGGGATGCTGTTTGGCCCAAAATTTAGTAACATATCCCTATGCCAGATGCATGCTGCGCAGACTCCTCCAACAGTGCCTGCAATCCCTGAGGTCACCAATGCAGGATCACTGGCCGGGCAAGTGCCTTACACAGTCATGCCAGAATTTGTTGCTACAACTATGCCTTTTTTGTGCCATAAAGTGTTATATGAACTGAATATTTTCTCTGTTGCAGGTCATAACTTTTTCTGCTTCCAACCATGTGTCCCCAGGGTAGGGATATTATACCAATATGCTTCTACCTTTAGAAATGCCAACCTGAGTGAAACAACTCATCAGGAACATGGGTGGAAGAGATAAAATATGACTACAGGGCAGGGCTTTGAGGGTGGGCCCAATCAGATCTGCATAGGGGCCCCTCTAGCTTTGTCTGTCACTTCCCAGTACTGCTGTCTTGTTTGCATGTAGTTACGCTTAGAAACCCCTTGGATTTACAGAAAACCTAACTTCTGAACAACATGATAAATCAAGCATCAAAGAATCTGATTTAAAGTAAGAGTAAGGCTACGTTTCCTCTGCATCAACAGATGTCAAATGCAGAGATGTTGACACATCCAATGTAAGTCAATGGACTAGTTCACACATGCGTTGATTGCCTGTGTTGGGTTGTGTTAATGTCAACGCAAAGCCCTGCATCGGCATTACAGGTATGCCTTTTTCAGTCAAGAGAAAATTTTTATTTAAAAAAATGGATGCATCAATAAAGCATCCTTGACAAATGTCCCAACATGTCCTAACACAACCCTTGCATTAAAGCAGATGCCTTAAAGCAACACCACAGTATTACCATAGTATTACATTTAATTTAAATATGACAATCACAGTGTCAATATCATATAAATAGTTGCATGTGTCCACATGTGATCATTATGATATCACTTTTAAACCAAGCTTTGTCATTTATACACAGCGGAGAAATATTTTGCTCGCTGACTTTTCGATCTTCCTAGCACTCGTCCTGCTGTGGCACTAAAATATTCTGAATGTGATCCTATTTAACATTACTTGACAAAAGATTTTCACATTAAACATAACTGGTTATAGTACAATGGTTCTATGTATAGTCAGTATAAATGGGCGCACATAGAGTTGCATATTTAAGGGAATGTGGTAACCTTAAAATGTACATAAATAAATCAGGTTGAGCATAACAAATAACTCCTAGGGGGTAAAGCATGCCTGGGATGGCATAGTGGGACACACATTATAGCTATTGAAATAGATATTGACCTTGTCTGACCCCTGCTTACTTCTAGGCTAATTGGATGGGCTTGGCAGAGGAATATAATATATTTATGTATGCAGAGTGTTGCTGTATATAAAATGCAGACAAGTACGTTTAGAGTTTGTGATTTATGTTAGGCATATTTTATAGTACGGTACGATATAAGCGGGGTAACTATAATTCTTAGTGTTTTCAAAACATAAAACACTGAAAGATCAGAACATGTGTTCTTAAAACATGTTTTACTACATGTTAAGTCCCCCCCACACATTTCAAATAACTGCTGATCTCAGCCATGTGTCGGCACTTACTTTGGATGGAGATGCAATCGGTCTAAGAATTACGGACATGTCAGTAAAAGCTTCAGCTAGGCATATATGGTTCGATTTAAGCGTTCAATCGACCTAAAACGATTAAAGCTTAGATCGATCGGATTTAAATCGTATACTGCACACATGGTTCGATCGGTAAAAATTGTTCGATGCCGAGCAAAACATCAATCGGAAATTGATCAGACGTGTTGAAAATTTTTGCCGATTGTGCAAGGATCGAACTAAACTCATTGCATTTTGTTTGTTTGTCGAGTCCATTGTATTCGATAAACACATTTATATATGCCTCTTTCCTGTGTTTTGGGATCCAAACTAAAATCGTCTATTTTTGTCGTATTACGTATGAACCCTCCATGTGTTACTACTTTGTATTCGCTTATGATCGGTGTCCAGTGTCTTAAATCAGATCGGAAATCGGTCGCACCGTGTATGCCTAGCTTAAGATCAATTTCTGGTTGGCCGCTAATCTAAAAGTGTATGGCCACTTTTAAGATTTAAATTAAATATTATACACTATGAATAATAATAGAAAGAACCAAAGCATTTTTTTTAAGTTTATTAAATTTATATAGGAAATATTAAGGATATTTTATGTATATTATTATGTATTTTGGTGTATTGCTGCAGCTGTTTCTAGTATAATTCTATTGATGTTCATTGTCAGGAAACCATATGGTACATATAGAAGTCCCTTGCAGAATTACAATAGGTAAAGATTGAATTATAAGATTAGATTTCCTATAGAGTGGCACAATGCTTCTTCTCTCCAGTCAGCCAGGCCACACTTTTTCTATGGTTTGTGTAGCTTGACATTGGCCATGTTCCAGAGACCTTCAATGTTCCCCATTAGAAACCAAATTTTGCTAGTTTAATGCCCACCCAAGACCCACTACTTTTAATGGAATGTGATACTGATTTACAGAGGGTACAGTACAAATGGTCAAACTACAAACACTGCAGTTTCCAGCTGCCAACTCATCATGACTTGCATTGAGTGCACATTAAGTAACACATAGCACAAGCTTTTTAACACTAGCAAGATTATAAAGTGATCATTTTAAGTAGTACATTTATTTTTAGTTAATATTTAGTCCAGGGTGCAAATTGTTTTAAAGAGTTGATTGGTAGAAGATCAAATCGACTATTCAGTTTATTTACATAAGAACATTAACCTCCCTAGCGTTCTGCCTGTATGGCACCGTTTTTACGGTACAGCCAAACGCAGCAGTATTTATAGAAAAAAGTCTAGTTCCCAAGGTTTAATAAAGCGTAAGTTGGTGCCTCATCCCATAATTAAATAGAGAAGAAAGTTTTAAGGGATAGTTAGGTCTACATGTCTGTAACATGGGGACCCACAACTCCCAATGTGGAGACTAGGGGCTCCGGTGGGGACTTTAGCGGCACTAAAAGTATATTATAAGCAGTCAAAAGTAAAAATCAAGTATATTTTTATTTTTTTGTACAAAAGTCAGATGGTTATTCTAACAGTCATATCTTAAATATAGACAATACAGCGGATGCAGTGTTCGTACAGTATAACATCATCAAGGTAATAACAGTTACAGATACATAGAAGTCCTAACCACATGATTGATGTAGGTAAACAACATATGGGTACAGAAAATGGGATAACAACTTCTCGACGCGTTTCGCCGCTAGGCTTCTTCAGGAGAGTTTTAGGTGTTACCCAGTACTATATATTTAAGGATCAAACAAAGATCGAGGTTAATGAAGGTGAAATAAGGACACCAACAATCCACTGTTTGGTATATTTGAGTTCGTGTGTACTTACAAGTTGTACATGTAGTATGGATGCATAGGGACACATCTGAGACGTTCATGTGGTGGGGTAGAGCCCCGCCATCAGTCCCCGCCCCCCCAATCAGTCCCCGCCGTATGCTTTGGGGGGGGGCGGGGACTGATGGCGGACCCTAATGACCTCCAGGGCTCTACCCCACCACATGAACGTCTCAGATGTGTCCCTATGCATCCATACTACATGTACAACTTGTAAGTACACACGAAAGTAAAAGCTTAGAACACATTTAGAAGTAGGTAGGTGGGTAGATCCTTTAAATAGGACGTAAATGAATAGTTTTATTTACTTCTTGGCTGGAAGAAAGGAAGGGGAAAAGGATGACGCTGGTAAGAACTTTACGAGGAGCGGATCACAGATGCAGCCGATTGTACTGAAACGGTGCGTGGAGGGGGAAATAATTTCAAAGCTGTCACAGCTTAGTGTGGGGCTTAGTGGTCAGAGGGCGCACTCGCACAACCTATGGGAGACCGGTGGTTTAGGTAGCTAGATCCTTCCCATCCGGTAATGAAGAATAAATGTAAATAATTAAAATCCCACTTTAAAAGAAAGGCTTGCATTGAGTCGCCTGCAAAAAATTTAAATACTCCTTTATTGATCAGAACAGAAATTTCTGTCTCAACACGAGCCTTTCTTTTAAAGTGGGATTCCAATTATTCACATTTATTAGTATTTTGCTCTGGCTCTTGGTGTTGGAGATTAGCTCCAAAATTTACAACAAACAACACAGCAATGACCATTTATCCTGAGGAAGTGACTGCTGTTCACAAAACACATCAGTTATCATTTTTTTTTCATTACATTTTTGTGCATATATTAATTTCAAAAGTTAAAGAAATATTTCATGGTACCCTTGACTTAACTTGTAACAATTATTTGAAAACATAGAAATCAATAGTTCACTAGACTTTTATCTTTAATAATTTTATCTACGTTTGTCTGAAAATTCAAAATCTAACTCATGTCCCAACATATTCACTTACTTGAAACCGATAGAAGGTCCCATCATCCTTCAGCGTGAGAACATGATCTGATATGGGGAAGATGTAACCTTGGGCTGCTATAAGGCTTCCTAAATGTATTGCTTCCACTGAAAAAGAGAGTACATGATATTTAGTTCATGTCATTCTGGAAATATGTAAAGCAAGATATTGCAACACCAACAATAAAAAAAAGGATGTGGTATCATCTTTAGGAGTTGCTATCAACAAACTGTTATTCACTATTCTTTCATCAGAAGGTGCATTCACCAAACATCTCTAATGAGAAAATCCTAGTCTCACCTATCACTGTTGGGGGTGAGAGATCTTGTCTGTCCTAGCTGTCAAAAAGACAGCACATTGTTTAGCTGTAAGTTGATAATGGAGACACAAGGGGAATCAGTCTTGTCCAAATGTCTAAAACACTAAATCATATTGCAGTCCAGCCATAATTGTGATATATTTTACATTCACTTGTCCTATACATTCTGTGGACCTGTCAAAATGGCAAACTATGCACATATTGTGAAAACAAGTATAATATACTATATCTTTCAGACAACAAATTGTAAAATATGCTTTTATAAACCAAACATTGTATTGTACTAAAATGACTACTTTTGGACTGAGCACCCTCTTCTGAAGCTTCTCTTGAGGACAAAATCATAAAAAGCCAAAAATCTAACCAGAACATTAATTATAATAATCCTTTTGTGTAGTAGTATGTAATAACAATCTAATATCAATCTTAGTAATCTGTAAGATCTTAGATCTGGAAATCTTTAGCAGATATACATATAGAAGCTTGAGTTACAAGAGATGGAGAGACATGGGTTCTTCGCTCTGAAAGCTTCCCTGTCTCCTGGAACTCAAGCTCAGATTGTGCTGGTAGCTCCTAGCAATCAACGGCTGAGCTTGAGTTACAGGAGGCAGAGGCAAGAACCACCTGTAGGGTGATCTTCCCTTCAACAGCATTACCACCTTCGCATATGCCTCTGCCAAACTCAGTACATGGCCTGTTTTGAAGAAGAGTGTTTTGCCTGAGTGTGGTTGTGCCTTCGATTTATAGGACACACACAAAAAAAGTGTATATAAATACAAAGGTATTTAACCAGCTCAAAGTATAGTACTTTAGGGATGGATTTTGTGTTAGGGTCCCCATACACCATTTCTCTGTCAGATTTCCTTTAGATCTACTTTTGTTAAACCATAACCATGTAATATGAGGGACTTTCTAAACAATCAAGTCTATCTGTGTTCAATCGCAGAGGACCCGCCACTACATAGTTGATGGTAGATCTAAAGGATATCTGACAGAGAGATCTAAAGGTGTATGGGCACCTTAGGCTTCGCAGACTGTATGCCAGAAGGTAAGCAGATGGGTTTATTGACAGTTCCTTATTTACTTATTTAAGTACTGTATGAAGTTCATGCATGAAAAAAATCCATATTTTCCTATTTTTCATACTTTATTTATAAATATGACCGTGTACATGTAAAAAACCTTACTAGCAAAGGTGACAGTGACAGGGGTTGTGGATGTAACAGAGTGGTATAGTTTCTCCCACCCCTGTTGTTGTCGTCACCTTTTCGTGGTCAGCTTATTCTACATGCAGATGTAGAGAGAATATAAAAAAAAATTCAGAAAGGGAATTAATATAGTGAATACTATGATAACAAGTAATAACCGCACAGAATCGTCAGAATACATTATTTATCACAGCAGTTGTCCACTAGGTTTCTAAGCTATTAGGATAATTGAATGGGTAACTCGAAAAAATACTTTCACTGAAGATGCAATAGAGAATGTGGTATCCACTGCATTTATATGCTGGAATTTATGTGCTCCTATTTTTCATAATGTTTAGCCTTGGTTACAGTGCAGGCTTCCTGTTTTTTTACATATTGTTTAAGGGTGTTAACCTCCCTAGTGGTCAGCCCGTACGGGCTCGGTTTGATTTCCCCGCCCTCCCCGATCCACTTTGCTTGCTGGGAAAAGATGCCCCTCCATTGACATGGAGGTCTTTGGTGCCCCCCCCCCAATGGCCCAGAAGGGGCGGTGCCAGAGTTGAACAGAGGGTGCTGATGGACACAGAATCGCAGCTTCTTTCAGCAGCACAGGAATGTTTTTACGACCCCAGTTTGTCCAGAGCTTGTTTTATTAACAATTGACGCAGCTTGTGGGTTGATTGATAGTACTTAAGCTGGGCATACACGGTCCAACAATTCCTGCATGATCCGATCCCCAATACGATGCTGTGCACACTCCCGCATCCCTTAAGGATTGGGTCGTGCAGAAATTGGAGGCTGCAACTGATGAGGATTGGTCTAAAATCAGCCATCCTGTCGGATCACACAGAGATCCAACAGGACGGTAAATTTTAATGCGATCCCATTCGTTCAGCTGGAGACAGCTGCCATCAGCCGAACTGAAGAGCTGCAGATGCAGAGTGCCGTCCAATTTTCGGCACTAGCAGGCTGGCGTGATGACGTCATCACACTGTCTGCTATTGCATAGAATCGACTAAGGAATAGACGGTACATTGTACCATCTATTCCCAGCTAAACACACAGTGTGATTGAAACAAATCCTTTTCTTTCCAAAGCCATGTGCGCATGCACCATAGTAACATTGTATACAAATCAAAATACCTAAAAAACCTGTCAGTTACTTGAATCTACTGAAATTTACCAACATTTCTGATCACTGCGATTGAACACAGGTAGACTTGATGGTTTAAAAAGTCCCTAATATTACATGGTTTTGGTAAAACAAAAAGAGATCTGAAGGAAATCTCACATAGAAATCTAAAAGTGTATGGGGGCCCTAACTCTGATCTCCACTGACTTAAGTTGGCCATACATGGTTTGACTTTTATACAATTGATCTTAAGGTCCCCATACACGGGTCCAATTCCCAAGGGATTCCAAAGGGCGATTGTTTCCAGGCGTGTGCACGCTAATCGATCGTCCCGGAATCGCGTGAAGCCCACCGGACGTGATCGATCGGGGGCCCAGAATCGGATCTGCCTGAGAACCAACATGTTGGTCTTTCTGATCCGATTCAGCACACATCAGGGGGAGTTGCCATGTGTGAAGTGATCGATCGGGCACGGAATCGTCCAGGAATCGGTGGCCCAAGGGGGTAGGGACAGGCTTAATTGGGCAATCGAACGGACATCTGATTCCCTCTGGCATCGCGGAATCTATCGGATGGGTGATCGATCGGCCATGGAATCGGAACATGTATGGCTAGCTTTAGATTCAAACCTCTTGTGTGATTTAAACATCGGTCGATTGCACTACCACACAGTGTGATCAATTTAAACATGATTGATTCCTTTACTCGGTGCACATGCTTTACAGTATGAATATTTACAAAATTTATCGAAATACCTAGAAAACCCATCAGATACTTGTATAAACGACTTGATCCATTTTATGCTCAATTTCGATCACCTTTGGTCGATTGTACCAGGTGTGCAGGAATCAATTTCCTTTCAACCGTTGATAGATTGATAGATTTTTTTGTTTGAACAAATGGAAATATCGAACCATGTTGGCTACCTTAACCCTTTCGCTGCTATCCTTGTAACTTTGTATATAAAAGTGAGTCTCAAAAACCAAAATTGTATGATGCCTGCACAGATCTGAGACATCCCGAATTGCTGCTTCAGTTAGCATTACTTAAAGCGGACCGACCACAAAAAGTTCATGTTTGCAGGAATGGCACAATTGCCGATTATAGGGAGGATGGCATAAAACAAAATTTATAAACCTGTAATGAGTAAATTAAAAAGATCTCTCGCAGCCACTCCTCTCTCCCTGGCTCTAAGCGCCGTGGCACACCTGTAAGAGCACCCCATTTTTGAGCACAGTGACAGTTGGGCAAGTCTCTAATTTCCGCTCTGCATTGAAATGTACACAGGCTCATTTTTGCAAACAAAAAAACGCCCCCAATGGACACACGCAATAATGCACCCTGAGTTTATCCCCGGAAGCCTGGCAAAAAATATGTAATCTCTCATATGATTCAAGGGTACAGCAGGTAAGTTTACTTTTTTAGGGATGTTGAGCGCTATGCCACCATCATACCAGCTTAGAGACAAGTCAGGCTTTAATTTTATATACCGTATATACTCAAGTATAAGCCAACCCAAGTATAAGCAGAGATACCTAATTTTATTTACAAAAACTGGAAAAACGTATTGGCTCGAGTATAAGCCGACAGTGGGAAATGCAGAGTCAGATAGTGGAGTTTTCTAAATGAAAAAAATATAGAGAAAGCACCATTGCCCCTAGGAATTAATCAAACAGGATTCATCTTAGTGCCACAACCTCAATAAATTTAACACAGGATTATTATTATTATTTGAATGGAATTGTATTTGAACTAGCAACCATCCACCAGGTGGCAGTGTGGAGTTTGTTGACATCGATCAGCTGTGAGTCGGCAATCACGGAGAGCTGAGCAAAGATATGCAGCGAAGAGGGAAGCTGCCTGCCTTAAATTCAGCATTGTAATTCAGATAAGGTGAGTGGACAGTCGCATGACTCGAGTATAAGCCGAGGAGAGCATTTTCTGGCCATTTTTTTGGGCTGAAAAACTGGGCTTATACCGGAGTATATACGATATATATATATATATATTTTTTTGTGTATACATCTGCTTTAATTAAGAGTATGACTTTAACACTTTAACTTTACATATTCATCGCTAACATGGTACAATTTATAATACTAAGCAAATCCAAAAGCAGTCTAAATCCAACATAAATGAAACACATAAAAGTCAGTTAATAGTGGGAGTGCACCATCAGATGGTAACCTCGTGAACATATTGTGACAGACTGGCCATCTGTCACTGTGTGAATGGTGGCGTCCTGGAAAGAGTCCGGAAATAATTTGCCCAGCACCATTAGGTTGCTGAGGGTTTTGCTTTGGGTTTTGTTGCAGGGCTCCCGGACTCTGGGATCGGAGGGATGGAACTGGTTGGGCCTTCCTATTCCCCCAGGTACACTGTAAGGGTTAACAACTGTTTACAGGTAAGTGGAGCTGTGTGTCTCTACAAAAGGAGCTCAGACCATTGTGTGTGGGCTTCTGGGTGAGGCCCAGGACTGTTGCTGCTGGGAAGCCAAGGATGACAATTTATGTCATGGAGTATTGGCATTTTCAAGTGACTTTTTGTCCATGGCCAGAGGTGGGGAGAATCCTGATATGGTGTGTTTTAGGTAATGGGAAGCAACCTATTTTAGGTACTTCTTCTCAATAATTGGGGTAAGGGTGCCACAGTGGAGCCTCTATGCAGATACTGTAAATACCACCCTCATATATCCATCCATATATACACCTGAGTTCTATGCCTTTTTTTTTCTTACCTATCATGGCCATGGAAGGAAATTAAGAGAGCGTTTGGATGCTAATAAAGTTGTAGCACTTATTTGATTTATAAGGATTCTCTGTTCATCATTGTGAGTGCAATTTATTTTGTTTACTTCTTTTCTAGGATGTTTTTGGTAATGCACTTGGTCATTAGGTTTGTTCTTATCTTTTGAAAACAATAAATTTTTTGTTATGTCATACAAAGAAATTGATGTTGTATATATACAAGCAACAATATAAATGCAACACTTTAATTTTTGCTCCCATTTAGCATGAGCTGAAAGATCTGAAAAAAATTCTACAAACACAAAAGACCCATTACTCTCAAATATATGTTAGTGAGCACTTCTTCTTTCCCGAGATAATCCATCCCACCTCACTGGTGAGGCAATTCAAGGTGCTGATTAGACAGCATGAAAATTGCACAGGTTTACCTTAGACTGCCCACAATAAAAGGCAATGCTAAAATGTGCACAGTTGGGGGGGGGGGGCAGAAAACCAGTGTCAGTATCTGGTGTGGGCACCATTTGCCTCACGGAGTGCAACACATCTCATAGAGTTGATCAGGTTGTTGATTGTGGCCTGTGGACTGTTTGTCCACTATTTACCAATAGCTATGTAAAGCTGTAAATATTGGCAGGAATTGGAAGTGGCTGTCGTATACGCCGATCCATAGCATCCCAAATATGCTCAATGGGTGACATGTCTGGGGGAGTATGCTGGTCATGCAAGAACTGGGATGTTTTCAGCTTCAAGGAATTGTGTACAGATCCTTGCAATATAGGGCCATGCATCATCATGCAGTAACATGAGATGATGGTTGTGGATAAATGGTACAACAATGGGCCTTAGGATCTTGTCACAGTAAAAAAAATGCCATCAGTAAAATGCACCTCTGTTTGTTGTCCAAAACATATGCCTGACCATACCATAACCCCACTACCCCCATGGGCCACTCGATCCACAACGCTGATGTCAGCAAACCACTCACCCACACAATGCCACACACATTGTCTGACATCTGCCATGCACAGTAAAAACCGGGACTCTTCCGTGAACAAAATGCCTCTCCAACATGCCAGATGTCATCAAATGTGAGCATTTTCCCACTCAAGTTGGTTATGACAACGTCATTCCAAGTCAGGTCCAGACCCTGATGAGGACGATGAGCATGCAGACGAGCTTCCCTAATGCCGGCCATACACATGCCGAGCTGGAGCGATATCGCCCTCCGATATCGCTC
>CM070043.1:39786731-39797389 GCA_036250615.1 Ptychadena robeensis | reverse complement strand
AAAATTTACCATTGAAGTCTATGGTGCACTTTTAGTACAGAAATCTGCACCTCAGCAGTGCGCTAGGGAGGTTAAAGATGAAATACTTTTTGATACTTTATAATCTAAAAAATTTTTTTTTTCCCTATACCATTTTTCCCTGTCATAGTTTATTATTTTTCCTTGTACCATGTCACAGACCCAACCTTAACAACTGCTGCACTGTAAAAAGCTGGTAAAGGGGCATTGACAGATGTTAAGCTGCTACACAACTGTGGAGGAAAATGCAGTTCTCTGCAACACCTGCATCTTGAATATGATCTTACCATCTAATACAGACATACCTAGGTATGAAACAGATTTAGCCATGGTAACAGATCTAGCAATGAACATGATACAGTGATACAATGAGCATGAAACAGTGATTTTTTTCCACTTCACACAGGCACACAATGAATTGGTCAGAGCCATGTTTAATGTTGTAGTGCTACTTTAGAGCAGCAGAGGGAGGAATCTTCCAATGAAACTCAACTCTTTCCCTATCTGTCTCAGAATCTGCCTTGCTGCTCCTGTTTATATTGATCTGCAATAGTACAGAATTTAGATGGATGGAATAGCTAAATTATAAATGTCCTAAGCACTCTCATTTTGCTACAGGGTCTCAGCAACATTTCTTTTTTAGGTACACATATTTTGAGGTAAAACAAGCATGGGCCCCAAGTAATTTTAATAGCTTATACATAATGTTTACTGCACATGGTAAATTCAGCTATAGCTAGTGTATCAGCCTAATCTTGCTCAAAGTCTTTGTGGCTTTCCTCTTTTTCAACACTTGGCTCATTGACAGCTAAATGTTTCTGATTCCTTGCCTTGCTATTTGACACATTGGGTAGGTTTCTGTGCACCTTCCCCAGATCTCCCCTTGAGCAATTTCCAACTATGCTTACGAGAGAAGACAAAGGGAATGCTATTGTATACAAAGCAAAATGACATGTAGGTTTTACATATAACATATATGAATATATATATAATATGCATGTGGTGGTTGAGATAAGGGGGCACAAAATCTTAATTTTTGCATGTTTGCATTTTAGTGTGTGTGTTATTTGTATGTAGGACCTAATGGAGTTCTTGGAATCAGTAAGAAAATTACCAAGGTATGCAAAACATAACTTATTTATCCCACATTACAGTATTTTACTACTTGGCACAAAAAGCACTAATGGTTAGACTTGTACAGCCAACATATGCAGGTTAACTATGATTTGTGCGAGGAGATCAATATTGATTAAAAAATGATTTAAACATACCTGTCCATAACATTTCTAAGTACACCTAATGGTATTCCCAGAATAGAAGCTGCTAGATTAAGAGCAGACAGCATTAGTTACAGCCTGGTCTATGAAAAACACAGGTTCATTACTACACCATGACTGCATTGCTTAAACCTTTCAGTCACTGGTTTATATGAGTTCATGATTCATTTATGAGCTACATACAAAAAACATAGGGCTCCTTGGGGAATAACTAGTGTAAAGTTGGCAGGGCACTAAAATCATCAGAATGAAGAAAAGGGAGAATTTTATCACTGTTTAAAAGCTGATTATATGGTACATAAACCTACTGACAGACCTTACTGTTAGGAGACCAATACAAGCCACCAATTCTGCATACCAAAAGCCACGCAATCCTCCTGACAAGAGGGAGAGCGCTGCTACTATAGCACTGGACGAGATGGTGCTATCCAGTACACATCTGGGTTCCAGGCAGCGCATACTCACAGTTCTGCGCTGTCCCGGTGTCCCCGATGTGACATGCAGGCAGCCAGCTCCGTCTCTTCCCCCCCCCCCTCCGAGGGAGTGACGGGGGGGCGGCGGGAGATTTGAAAAGTAAATAGCATGAAAGCAGTTTTCTATGTAGAAAACTGCTTTCAATGGGCACCTATGTACTAAACATCACCCAAATAAAGTCACTGGTGCCCCAGATATGCCTATTTGCAGTAATCCTCTCTTCCCTGATGTGATTTCATCACACCAGGTTAGAGAGGGATAACTGCAAATGGGCACATCTGGGGCACCAGTGACTTTATTTGGGTGATGTTTAGTACATAGGTGCCCACCGCCACCGCCATAGCCAATATTCGCCGAATATATTCGAAATTCGAATATTCAAGCTCAACACATCTTTTCAAGCAATTGATATAACTGTTAGATTAATATTTCTGAACAGGGGCTAATATTGCTATCCACTTTGTGGTATTTAACATACTTCATTCTGGAATGCAACATTTATATATTTTTGAATATTTCCTAAAGTTTCCTTTATTATTTTTTTGAGAGTATGTTCAGAACACATATAACTGAAACACAAACTACTCTAATTTCAAGCTATGTACCACCCCCTGCCATACAACTATCCAATGAGTAACTGGCCACCAATTCAATACCACTGTGCACTCGATTGGAGTTGTTAGTACACAATTCTAAAATTGCACAAAACAAAGGGTTTATTTTTAATGAATTTATATATTAGTGGTTGCTCCAGGTGAGAAGAGAATTTAGACCCAAGGCCATATTTTGATGTTGCCTTTGACTCTTTGGAAGTTTTGATTGATCTAATTGTTTTGGTCACCAATGCTACTGCAACGGAAAGTAAGTATAAATTCAAATTTCCAAGATGTCACCAGGAATGATATGTGCAAATACGACAGGTTCCCCTGTTCCTGTCACAACTGCTCATTATAGAAGGAAAATATCCTTTTACTTCCCACTGAGTCTGCAGGACAACTTTTATACCCTTCTTTAAAAAAAAAGGCTACATAATTGATAACTGCCAGGAATTCTTCCATAGAACCTGGGGCTCCTGGCAAGGCTTCCAAACTAAGCGCTTTAGGTCGCTCTTATCTTCCCTGGGTGTGAGCTTTGGGAGCCTTCCCACCGCTTTATCCCTCCTCTGTGTTCCGCTCTTCTGTCTTTCTCTTTTCTCCTTCCTCCTAGTTTCCATGTTTCCCTGTTCTGTACTGCTACCCCCTGGGAGTGTTGCCTGACCTTGCTACACATTACCCAGCGACCAATGCCCTCACCGACAGTTCCCCAACGGCTTGGGCGGATATGTACTGTAGCCTCACTTTGTTATCCGCTCAGATACTTGGATTGTGCTCATTCTCCCACCCATTACCCCTTCATCGCAGGGGCTACGGATTTCGTGTGTCCTAGCTGCGGTGATCTGGGAGTTGGCACCAAGATCCCTGACCCAAGTTTTGCTATCATATGGCTTCTGACCAAGGTTCCAGATGACTCGGCAAGAAAAAGGACAACAATGGGGGTCTGTTTCTGTTCTACTGTGCGCTTTTCTGTTATTGCTTCAGTTTTTGATGACTGATAATTCTCTGTACCTGATTTTTGTATTTTGATAAAACACATATTAAACCAAAAAAAGAGTCTATATTCTAAATGGAATAGAAAATTATCATGTCTAGTTTGTTTAAATTGTTGTAGGGGTTTATGAAGGGGTTTAGGAAGATATGATCAAATACAGCATGTAAGAAAGGCATCATGTGAATCAGATTTTATGGAGAACTTGGTGAGCAGTATGTTTCTGAAGGTATGAATTATTAGATGCAGGTGATCAAGCCATGAAATTTAAGGTGCATATCCTATTTCCCCAAAAATAAGGCACCCCCCGAAGATACAGTACTGTAACTCTGGACAGGGGGATCAGAGGGGGCAATCAAAATGACACAGAATGAGTTATTAAAATGGCACCCCCCCCCCCTCTAAGTCTCCTTCACCATTTTGGTTACTCCCTGTGTAATTTCAAGTGATCCCCCCCACACTGATACCCGAGTGCCGTATTCTTCTTCATGGAAAAATAACACATACCCCGACATTAAGACTTAGGGCATCTTTGAGAGCAAAAATTTATATAAGACACTGTCTTATTATCAGGGAAACACAGTAGGTAGATTAGAAAACATAGACTTAACATAAAATGGAATAGAAAAACTCTTAGATTAAATTGTGAATTAAATAGGATATCTGGATAATGCAGATCGCTGAACGGGAAGATATATGGAAGATAAAGCAAAAGACAAAGCAGATGCAGAAAAAAAACCAAGAGGGACAGATGAATATAGAGAATTAGAAACTGGCAGCACACACTAAATGGGATAAGAAGATCAGACTGACAAATAAGATGAAGCAAGGAGAAAAGAGTGACTGTGAGAAACAATATAAACAACATTATAATAGAGGAAAATAGACTGACTGAAAGATAAATCTATGGGGTATAGGATGTAGAAAGGGATATGTAAAAATGATAAATGAGTTAAGACAGTAAATGGAAGATGAATATGTGTAATGAATATAAAATAATAAAGCAACAGAGGGTTTGGGTGGAGAAACACAAGACTGTCAAAACGGACAAGTGAGAGCAGAACTTAACAGCTAGAAGAAAGACTAATGGGCTAGTGTATGAAGGTACCCAGCCTGAAGGTAAACTAAATAGAGATAAGAAATTAAAAGTTAATAAGGATTCATGACAAGATGAAACGGACCATAAGGACCATGAAGCAAGCTGGGAGGGAATAGATTACCGTAGGCACAAGAAAACTCAATAACAAAAAGGATTTGTAATATTGCAAAGAAAGTAGAAATGTCCTCATGTATGGCCAATGTACAGACTGTAATGGTGGCTGCTGTGCCCCGATGTTTCCCTACTTACCGCTGCATCAAACAATGATTAATGTTGTGCTGGGATCTGGTCACAGCATGCTGTTGGTTTCTTTAGCACTTTCTAAAGGACCAGTGCGTGCCACTTCCTGGCATTTGAAGGATTGGTCATGTGTCCTGGCTGACCAATTGTGGTTCTCATGCATGTATAGAAGGGATCCAGCCCTTTCTACTATGCCTCAGTGTCAAGGTCTTTGTGCTCTGTCTGGTACCTTTCCCTGGTGTCCTCTGGACCAGCTGGCTCGTGTGCCTACCCTCAAGAGGTAGCGACCTGGCGTTCCCTTTCAGAAAAGTCTATCCCCACCTTCAGGGGTATTGTGAAGAACGAGTGGGTAGACTTAGACAACGCCCTTAGAGGAAGAAGGACTCATGGTACAGTGGGTTCACACCCGCTGGTTCATGACACAGAATAAATTGGAAATGGCTTTACAAAGCAGCTAGACCTAGGTACAGATAGCTGACTTAATTCATAGGTTATATGCAACTTACTTAAAGATGTATAACTTATAATAAGCTTGTATACGATCCCCCATTTTAAAGACAGTTGACACAAATATGATCTAATTATTGCCTGATGTATCTGAATCCTTACTTCTACAATATATAGAGAAGGTAGGGATGTCCTCCGCTCCCAGCATGATAGTGCACACCTATTGGCAGGTAAAGGCAGAAGTGCATAGAGGGGTGGTGTAAGGTCTATATTCAAATATTGACTTTGTCACCAGATCCTTCCAGCTGCATTTTTAAATGGATTATTCAGATGTTGAAGTTGAATTATCAATTTTTTACAGTTCCATTTTAGACATTCACTAATAAGTGTGTTTTTTTTTAACATTAGGCAAATGGTTTATCTGAAACCTTGCTATCTATCTATTAGCGTTGTAGGATATGTATAGAAAGGGGTTTTTTTTTTTATTGTATTTGTTAATACAGTCTAGAAGAGTCATAAATGTTTTTATTGCTATTCATTTTGATCATTTAAACTTCTCTTATTTTCCATGCTGGTAAAAATTGTTGCCAAGCTAGAAATTTTAAAGAAATCTGAACATTTCAGCTGGTTATAGTTCAGGTGAACCCTTACCAAAGGGAATTCAAACCCGTTTGAAGAGAGTTCTTCCCACTTTCTGTTGCTTCCCAATTACTCCAAAAAGTTAAATCTCCACAGTCGTAGAGTAAGCATATTATATGGGTAAAGAAAGGGTTGAATGTTAAAACAATGCTCACATACTATAGAATTACCCAATTGTGTGGAGCTATCTTACTATAAATAAACAGATTCCAAGTCCCAAAGATATATAATAACTAACAAAATGAAGAGAATTAAGCCCCAAATTTTACTGGGTGTTGTCATCATTTATTTTGAATTAACAGTTATTCCCTGGTTACCATGGAACCTCCTTCTTCTCTTTCTTTCCTCTTTATTTCTGTCTTTTTTTGAATAGCCACCCTACTTGGCTATTTCAGTTAAATAAGTTGAATATTTGTTGCTTTTAACTTTAAGGAATAACAGTTGAATACTTCCCTTTTGTTATTCTGATACTGTTTAAATGTATCTATTGGGATCAGTGGTTGAAGGATATCCTAGGCAGATAAATCAAATAAAAGGGCGCAACATCCCCCCACCTCGGCTAAGTGAGGATTTTCTTGCATCAAGAAAAATGTATATATTGACATATATATGATGGGGGTTTCAGAGGTGCTCCTTCATTCAATCAATTAGGACAGATGTAATCATTAAAATACACATTTTATTTGGAATCTCTTGTTAAATAAAAAAAATGCAACAATCCATAATACAGTGACAGAGAGTCACACACATCTCCTTGCCACTCATTTAAAAGAAAAAAGGAGAAAAAAGGGTCACTGACACGCTTGTGGCCCCTGTTTCTCCTCTACTTTGTCACAACTTTTTCATATATAGATGTGTACTCCAACTCCTTTTTGGAGAAAAGATTCAAGTTTCATTTTATAAGAGATACCAAATTAAATGTGTATTTTAATGATTAAATCTGTCGTAAATTGATAGAATGAAGGAGCACCTCTGAAACCCCCATATATATGCCAATATATGGTCCTATATACTGTTTAAATGTATGTTTGTATATTTATGTTGTTGCTTTTCACATACCATATTTTGCTGATTCTTTTTCAAATGTTAAACAAAATCTAATAAAAAATAATTTAAATGTAAATTAGCTGTATCTTTTGTTATCATAGGATAATCTAAATGCGCCAAAACACAGCAGTGATTTTTATAACCCTTGTCTATATTTAAGTACTTCCTAGGCAAGGGTTTGACTGCAGGCAAGTGTCCAGGACTAGTCCAATGATTACACGGGATTCCATTTACGTCAATATTAACATTTTAAATGTTCCTATGTACTTGATGAATAGATAACAATACACAAATTCAAACTCTTTGTAATTAAATTATAGTTTTCTGGTAGACTTGCGGCTATGTTCGTTATTAAATGTTTGCAGTCAATTTAATCATAAACCAGAGATACAAGTAATAACCTTTTACAAATTCATCTGTTATTCATGCTGCAACAACAGCCCATAGATTTGTCATGATAACTACCATTTGGTACTATTTACATCCTCATTCTATTAGATAAGGAGTACAGAAATTTATAGACATTGTTGCTAGGCAAACCAAAAAAGAAATTTAGGCAAACCAAAAAAGAAATGGGACGGAGCCCCAAATAGATTTATATTATGCAATTACATTATATTAATCAAAAGAGTTCTTGAAATGTCATCTTTAGGTATTAATTGCCTTATCCAAGAATATCTGTATCTGATAAGTGCCCATCAAGGATTACACTTTAGAGTAATCAGAATTCCCATTAAACACCATTGACTTCCCTGAACTGAAGCCTAGGACTCTTCCAGAAGCTGGTCATTGTAAGCTGGTCAATCAACGAGTAACAAGGCAGAAATACCAAATCCATAGTCTTACTAATGTCTCTACCAAATGTGAAGCATTGTTCCTCTAACAGGCTAACCTCTAAATAAAAGAGAAGGGAAACTTGTGGTGTGGTGCTCTTATTTGTTTCCATGACAAAACATTGTCATGTCAAAGCATTGATGAAGCATTAAATATAAAAAATATATTATTCTAGGTAGGTAAGTCATTTTAGTTTCCTACTTATCCAAAAAAAAAAAGACAGAAGCCAATGAGCCTAGGAGTCAGTCTAGGTTCTGTAAGAAGATTTGGTAATTGGCTTTGTAATGGGAGTCATTGAATGCAATATGGGAATACCTAGGTAGGGAAATCAACCTTACCGAGATAGGTGAAAGATGGATTGAAGTACAAATAGTATTTGGGGGTCCACAAAGATTTTGAGACAAAGATCCTTGGTGGATTGAGACATAATACTAGAGATGGTGGAATTTTCTTTTGAAAAATTTGAATAACTGGATTGCAAGTTAATTACAAAGCCCCTAAACATGTTATCATCCACCAATTTGCTGAAGATATAGAGAAGGGTTGTGAACATGCACGTTAGGAGGGAGGGGATGTTATTCCACGGTGGAAGCGTTGTGATTTCAGGATTTTTTTTATTCATGTCTGTGGACAGGAGATGGGATTGGGGGGCCTGGCTTAGAGCACAAGTTACCTTATGCAGAAGGCACCAAATATGATTTCACATTATTTTTATTGGTTGAAATATTATCAACTGAGTTATAAGAAATTTTGAAGTATAACGGCATAATACTGTTTAATACTGTAATATAGTTTAGATGAAGCTTTCCTTGTAATAGGATGAGACAGGCTGGAAAATAAATGTATGTTTCAGATGCAGATAGAACCATAATTGGCACTAACAGAACTGCAACTGCCAAATAGAGGATTTATTCCATAGCTATGCAGTATGAATGCATAGCGGTAATTGGGAAAAACATTCTGTCTGGCCAGAAGAGGCTTTACAAGTCTTCCATTTTTATGCATCCTTTATTAATACATGTCAAGAAATATATTACAAGAATGAATAAAACTAAACAGCAGAATGGCATTATTGTAGAGATGAATGGCTCTATAAGATGCATTTTAAAATCAGGAATATAAATCATTTTTTTTTAATCCTGAACTCCTGGTGTGCAATAGCATAGAATTCCAGGAGGCAGAGCTGTGCTCTAGTCTCTCCGACCAAAACAATAGGTAAGTGCCAGGGTTCAGTTACACTCCCTCCAGGCTTAGTTCAAGCACAGTGTACAAGACTGGAACCTTAGTATGTGTCTATACACTAGCAGTGGCCATTCTCTGAACCCATTGACCAACCTATAAAAAGACACATTTTACAATCTGGCAGGGACAATAAGCAGCTATGGTAGGAGAAATGAGTCTGTGTCAAATAATTTATTTACTTCAATGCAGAATGTAAATAGCCACAACTCATGCAATATACAAAGCCTTAACTCACCCAGCAATTTACATATAGGAGGAGTCTCTTTTACATGATAAATTCATTGCAGTATAAATTTGGCATGTGCATACTTCTTGAGTGCCTCATTTTGTGCTTTGAATATAAAATGTGACTCCTCCCATCATGGTAATCATGATAAACAGCAGAGTACAAACATTAAATCAACAAAGGTACCAAATCAACAATACAATGGTTAACCTCCCTAGCGCACTGCTGCAGTCCAGATTTCTGTTCCAAAAGCGCACCATAGACTTCAATGGTAAATTTTTCTTTATGTCGAGGCCTGTAACTTCCCAAAATATGTCCGTATAAGGGTCTAATAGACATCCTGAATATAATAATGTTTGAAACACACAATTATTATAACAAAAAGTACATTAAAAAAATGTGGGCCGTGGGACATTCATATGCAAATTGGGCTGGAAGAGGGGTGACATCGCCGGTTTGCTTGAGTGAAAAAGCAAGCTTCAGATCCCCCGGACAGCACAGAGCAGAATGTGCTGCTGCGGGATCTGAGCTTAGCTGGATCTCGTCAGCTGCAATACAAGACAAGAAAGTGCTGGACAAGATAGTGCCGTCCCGACCGCTAGGGTGGTTAATACACTATAGAAGTCCTAGAGAATTGTCTTTATAAGAAAATTAGGAGGGAGAGGATGGATTTATGAAAAGGCAACCCAGAAAGTGTACTGCCTATTGATAGACTCCAGGACTTTGGTGACTAGCATTTTCAAAGAAATTTGAAAAGAGAGAACACAAAGCAACAGAGAGAAAAGTGTATAAAAACAACACGAATAGCCAGCTTGCAAGGAAAGGGACAGGGCAGCACAATTGCCCCCCCCCCCCCAAAAAAAAAGAGGGAGGGAAAGGTATGAAAATAAAATGATCCACAATGAAAAATACTCCCTAAGTAGACACAGAGTAGAAAGGGAGGAGAGTTTTGTATTTCTCCAACAGACAATCCTACTCAATAAATCTCTTTTCTTTCTCAACCTTTCCTCCACACTCATGGAGCTAGTTAGCTCCTCCATCAACCATATTTCATGATTTCTTAGTTAGGTCCGACATCAATATATTCCATCATTTCTCAGTTAGGTCCTCCATCAACGATATTCCATGAATTCTATGGAGCCATTGAAAGATCTGTAGCAAAACAGATTTCCTTAGAGCGCCTATGCATGACCAGGTGGTTAGATTAATGAATTTTGTAACCCTTCAGATACACATTGGTATTTAACCCCAGCGCTGTCCTGTAAGTACTGCTCTGGGTGAGATGGTGCCACACGGCGAAGATCGGAGCCCCGGTGGCACATACTCACCATTTTGTGCTGTCCTGGTGGCCCTGATCACCTGTAAAGGCTTCTGCACTGTAGCCTATGTCCCTGCCCCCCCCCCCAGTCACATCCGGGGGATGGCAGCAGGGGATTCAAAAGTAAATTGCACGAGAAACAGTTATATATATTATACAGGGAGTGCAGAATTATTAGGCAAATGAGTATTTTGACCACATCATGCTCTTTAT
>CM070043.1:39755337-39781839 GCA_036250615.1 Ptychadena robeensis | reverse complement strand
CCCCCCCTCCCTCATTGGTGAGTTGAATCTTCAGTACACCCTTGACATACAGTTGGGCTCCCTTGTGCCCGGTGCCCCCCCCCTCCTCTGCCTGTCTTCCAACGCTCCCACATAGGCCACTCCAACCCATTGTGTTTTCAGAGTTCACAATTTTGTCTTTTTAGAAATTTTGAGGTACACTCGAGTGCCTCTCTACTTTCGCTAGCGCTTCAGCTTTTATTCCCCTCATTGTTCTCTCTTTCTCTCTCTTTTTTCGCTTTCAGCTAATTTTATTGTTCTCTATTCTTCTCTACCCGTCTTTACCTTTTCCCTTCACATCCGCCTTCCTACATCCCCTCCCGTTCAGCAGATTTGCAAAATGTCCCAAAATATGGTTCACGCACTTAAACTGACCTCGTACAGTGTCCGTGGTCTATTTGTACCTGAAAAGAGATCGAGATTGCTCCATGATCTCAAAAAAATGAAATCCCACATCGTATTCCTACAGGAGACTCACTTCCAACTCTCAAAGATCCCCAAACTTCACAATGCACATTATACCACAGTGTATCACTGCCCCTCTCCCATCGCTAAAGCCAAAGGGGTTAGTGTACTTTTTTCCAAAAATGTCCCATGGTCACTAATCGACTCCTGTATTGATCCCAACGGAAGATTTATTATTCTAAAGAGTTTGATTGGCACACAAAAGGTCACCTTGGCCAATGTTTATTCCCCCAACGTAGACCAAATTTTCTTTCCTTTAGAGAGTGTTGAACATTCTCTCACCCTTCCAAGAGGGCACCCTTATATTGGGTGGTGACTTCAATATTGCTTTGAATCCCTTGATGGATGTCTCAAGGGGAGCCTCGCATATCTCCTACACCAAACTGAAACGTCTGAAAAAGGATCTCCATACTCACCATCTTGTGGACAGTTGGAGATGCATCCACCCTTCTACCAAAGATTACACATTCTATTCTCAAGTCCATCATATGTATTCCAGATTAGACTACTTTTTCGTTGCCCAGAGAGATCTCCCCAAGATTTGCGGTGCCTCTGTTGATAACATTACACTTTCAGACCATGCTCCAATCAATCTCTGGTTGGAGCTTGTAGACCTCCCAATTAGCTCCCCAGCTTGGCGTTTGAATGAGGCTCTACTTTCCGATCCTTTGACGTGTACTGACGTAACCACGGAAATCAAACATTTCTTCCAGTCCAACCACCCAGCGGACACATCACCACTTTGCAACTGGAAGGCACATAAATGCGTTATCAGGGGCACTCTCATAAAGCACGGCTCAAGAAGAAAGAAAGAACTTTCTTCAAAGGTCAACTCCCTTCTGTCAGAGATTCAAAAAATTGAGGAATCTCACAAACAAACTTTGGCGGCGGCGTTGGGCTCCAAGCTACAAACACTACGTACACAACTAAATGCACTATTATTCGCCAAAAACAAACACAAGCTGCTCAGGGGGCGAAGAGCTTTTTATGAGTTTAGCAATAAACCCGGCAAAATGTTAGCCAAAGCTCTGCGTGCTCAGAAAGTTACCTCGTACATCTCACAAATTAAAGACAATAAAGGTCTCACCAAAACGAAATCTTTAGACATCGCCAATGAGTTCCGCTCTTACTATTCTTCGCTCTATAACCTTAACACATCTAATATCAACCCCAACAAATCCACCCTCCTATCAATTATTAAAAATTACTTAGACAACTCAGGGATGCCTACCCTAGAGCAAGACGCGAGTAAAGAGATAGAATCTCCATTCTCACTGGAAGAATTGGAAATGGCAATAAAATCCACAAAAAATGGCAAAGCTCCCGGTCCAGACGGCATGACGGTATTTTATATTACAAATACTTTCAAGATCTCCTATCTCCCCATCTTCTGTTTGCCTTTAACTCCATACGAGATGGCCATCAGTTCCCGGTTGACTCACTTAGAGCCCACATTTCCCTCATACCGAAAGTAGAGAAAGACCCCACTGCTTGCGGCAGCTACAGACCCATAGCCCTCCTTAACACGGATCTTAAACTCTTCTCTAAAATGGTAGCAAACAGGCTAATCAAATTCATCCCTGACCTCATACACCCAGACCAAGTTGGTTTTGTCCCTAATAGGGAAGCCAGGGATAACACTACCAGAGTGCTTAACATTATCCATTCTGCCTCTTCCACGAATACTCCGACCATTTTACTATCACTTGACGCCGAGAAGGCATTTGATAGGGTTTCATGGGACCTAATGGAGTCCACCTTAAGATATGGTGGCCTGGGTCCGCACATGCTTTCTTGGATTTTATCCTTATACAAGAATCCCTCTGCTTCAGTTAGGGTTAATGAAACCAGGTCGGATTACTTTACTCTTTCCAATGGCACGCGCCAAGGTTGTCCTTTATCTCCCCTTATCTTTGTTCTTACCTTGGAACCATTCCTATGTTTCCCCGTTTTGCTGGGCTCAATCTAAGATTAAGTATCTGGGAGTTTACATCAGCCCTGACCCCCACTCGTTACTCTCACTCAATTTTACGCCTCTTCTTGGCAAAATTAAGAACGATTTAAAGAAGTGGAGAGATATCACTCTCTCATGGTTTGGGAGATGCTCCGCCATCAAAATGACGATACTTCCCCAATTACTCTATACTATGCAGGCTCTCCCCATCAAATTACCTCCCTCATTCTTCTCGCAACTCAGATCAGCATTGGGGAAGTTCATATGGGGCGATAGGGCTGCCAGGATTAGCTTTTCCACGCTTTGTTATCCCAAAGGTTGGGGGGAAATAGGGCTACCGGACATCCTTAAATACTACAAAGCCATACAACTAACCAGAGTTATTGACTGGTGTTGCCACTCGTCACACAAGCAATGGGTGGGCATGGAACAGGAAGATTCAAATTGGGACTTGCGAGGCTTACCCTGGTTGAAAAATCCTCTCCCACTCTCTTTATCCAGCCACCCAACAATTGGCAACACGATTGTTATCGCCAGAAAGATCCTTGGCATTAGTACACTCTCTCTTTCACCATCCCCAAAGTTTCCGATTTTAAATAACCCAGCTTTCATGCCAGGTGTACATTCAAAACCTTTTATCTCCTTGGTTGACAAAGGTTTCTTCCGAGCCATAGACTTTATAGATCAGTCAGAATGGTTCTCCTTGGAAAAAATAAGGAGTTTGGTGGAGTTGCAGCCCCATTTCTGGAGTGCTCTCCAACTACGTCACTACCTACACAGTATCCCCTCCGCACATGATTATTCTAGACCTCTTACTGATTTTGAAAAGACTTGCAGGGAGGCGACCCCGGAAAGACACTCGATCTCTCTGATCTATACAGTAATACACTGGTCGCTCCACCTGAAGCCACCTCACTGTCTTTCCTAAAAGCCTGGGAGAAAGATCTTTCAATGGTTTTTACCCATACTCAAACAGATAAACTCCTTAGAGTTGCTTATCAATCATCACTAGCCTCTCGTTTTCAGGAACAAGGCTATAAAATAATAAATAAAACAATCTCCAGATGGTACAGGGTTCCTTCCCAGCTTCACAGGTTTAACCTGTCTATTTCGGACAGGTGCTGGAGGTGTGACGAGGCTCTAGGCACTTTGATTCACATATTTTGGGAATGCGCCAAGATCAAAACCTTCTGGAATTCAGTTCGTTCCAAAACTATCACTGACCAAGACCTGGGAGGCTCTCCCACCCCTTACCTGCTCCATCTTAATCACTTATCTCTAGTGACCTACAAAAAATCTCTTCTCAAACATCTTATTAATGCTGCTCGCGCCTGTATCCCTCTGCTCTGGAAACAACCCAACCCTCCTACCACTGCACTCTGGCTATCCAAAGTTTCCGAAATCTATCTGATGGAGGACCTCACAGCCTCTCTTCATAACACTGAGAGCATATTTGCCTCTACATGGGCGCCCTGGACACTTTTCACCTCCACTAGTGAATATGCAGATCTGTTGTCACCCCCCCCCCCTTAATCCCCCTCCCCCCTTCCCCACCTCCCTTCCCCCTTGTTTTCTTTTTGAACTCTCATGCTCTCCTCTTTTGTTCAATTTCTCTCTTTTCTCCCCCTTCACTGTGTCTCTCTGTTCTCTTCTATCTTAGACTCTGCTTTCTTCACTTCTCGTTTTATATTTCATTTTGTTATTTAATTGTTAGATATGAGTTTTTCCAGTCAGAAGTCAGGGGATTTTCAACGCTTCTGGTATTATATCCTGATATCCTTTTGTTTTACATCATACTTTATCTGTGTCAAGATACACACTTTTGCTCACTGGTTTCAAGAGCAATGCAATCGTTTCTTTAACAGAATGCTTTTATCCCCATTGTATACTTGTCCTGTTTACTTGCGCTTTTGTATTGGAAATGGTTGTTTTTTTTTATATATCACTTGTATGCTTTAATTACTCAATAAAACTTTATAAAAAAAAAAAAAGAAATCAATGGAGGTGTATAAATGACACAAGAAGGAATGAATGGGGATGCCCATATCTGAAGGATTGCCATTCATTTTCCACATAGCACTTAGAAATTTTCTTATTGTCCCTGCTACTTTATTTTGCTGTTTTTTAATTTAACTTGAATGGGACGTATTACAAATCTGAAGGAAATGAACTGTGCCCTATAACCAAATCATATCTATGAAATGCATTCCCATTCCATGCTCACATGGAAACAAGTTAAAATTGTAGACAACTAAAAAAATATACAAATTTCATATTTGAGTAGCAAAAGAACAAACAGAAACCTGTATACATAATTTTTTTGGTCCTTTCATTATTTCTATGTCAATGAAATGTCAGCTGAAGTGCTGAAGTCCAAGTACATATCAGATAAGCCTATTGTGCAACCATTGACAAGTGGATCGCCAGTTAAGGTGAGTAGATCAATGTATGCTTTAAAGTTGCACCCAGCAGTATCAACTATACACTATTATAGGCAGATTTTCCATACACTGCCTAGTTTATATAGGGCAGGAAGTGAGTGCTACAGGTTATTTAACAGGTGAAGTGGATCACCTGTGGAGGCATTCTGGATCTCCCTATCCCTGCACGAGGTGGAAATAAAAACCTGGCATGGATTAGCATTCAGGAACTGTGGCGACAACAGCAGCGATAACAAATGTCTGTGCAATCCAACTGCAGGACGAGGATGGAAGGAAATGCGGACATGAGTGTCTACCGGCAAACCCAAGACACGCTGGGGTCCCATGGCCCTAACAACAGATTTCCATTTTTCTAACCTCAATTGCCTGGTCCAAGCAATTTGTTTTTTTTAGTTTATTGCAGCTATCCATCTATTAATGCCTGATTCACATAATGTCCTCTAAGCGAATGATGTACTTGAACTCTGTTAAGCACCAATATTAACCTAATGTTTCATGGTTTGTGGAACAGGATTTTTTCAGACTGACTGACCTTTACTTCTTAAAGAAAAAATTCACTACGGTTTCTCTTTACTTTGAGTTGCTCTTACCATAATATTAAGTATAACTGTACCAGCCCTACTTCTGCACAACACAACTGATGGTTTTATACAAATAAAAGGTAGGCGAAAATTTCAACCAATTAACAATTGACAAGGCTATTTATGTAAAACCATAGAGTGAAAAAGAGTGCTAAGTTCTCAGTTTTAAATACATTATTTTGAAGAATCTAAAACATTAAAAAAATTCAGTTTAAAATTTTTTGGGTTTGCTACCATATTTGTATGTATTCCTTAGGCCTTATTTATATGGGAGGTAACTAACCTGTTCACCAAATATCCACAGCTGCCTTTGGAAATGCAACAATGCAATGCGATTTTTGAGCAGTCGCCCATATGGATAAGAAATGTAACAAGGAAGTGACATAATCCTGGTAAGCACAGTTCTTAGACAGCAATCATTCCAAACCTCCTTTAACCTCCCTAGCGGTTGAGACGGACCCAGCTCGTTCGCTCTGGACGTGCAAAAAGTGCACTGAACAAACTGGGTTTGTCCGCCCCTGAGAGGTTAATCCGGCGTCTGCAACAGCTTCACTCCACTGCTGCAGGCTTCCGGGAGGGGAGAAGATCCCTTTTCACCCCCCCCCTCCCCTGTGTCACGTCATTACGTCCGTCACCCCGGGGGGCTGGGGAGAGAGAGTGATCTGCATCATGATTTTTAACTTTTAACCACTCTGAACACAGTATTCTATTTAGAATCTGTGTTCACAGTGGTTGGACTGAGAGATCTCAGAGTTTGATCTGAGTTTACTGCAGAAATCTCTTCTCCCCAGCCAGAGTGTCACACTTCCTGGACTCCGGGGGGGGGGGAGGGGGGGGTGACACTTCTCCGATATTAGAAGAAACAGCATGTTTTTACAATTCAATCGCTCTGATCACAAGTTCTAAACAGAGGAGTGTGATCAGAGTAATTCAAGTATAAAAACGTACTGTTTCTTCTGAGAGGAGAAGAGTCCCCCTCCCCCGGAGTCCAGGAAGTAAGGCTGTGACACACCGGCCAGGGAGAAAAGGAACACACAGCTGATCTGCCGATCTGAAAGCAAACAGTACGTTTTTTTACATTACAACCAGTCTGTTTAGAGTGGTTTTAGTTTTAAACCTACTGCTTTCAAATCAGACTGAATACAGCTTTCTGCTTAGAAAGCTCTATTCAGTTTGAATAAAAATTTAATGCACACTGAAATAAAGTCTCCCCCCAAACCCCCCCCCCCCTCTGTCATTTAACTCTCTCACCCTCAGTGTGATGGTCCTGATGACATTACACTGGGGGTGGAGGAGCCAAATTTAAGAGACTTGTACTGGATACAGTGCAACTGATACTGTATCCAACACAATTAAAAGTATAAAAAAACCACACAAAACACTGTTAAATTGAATTAAACTTTTATGTTAAACAAATATAAATACATACTGTTTTGAAATCTCTCATGCTAAAGAAGTATTTTAGAGATTTTATCACCAATTGATATCTTTTATCATTATGTTTTTTTTTTACATAATTGTTCTTTTTACACATTATTATAGTCTGGATGTCTACTAGACCCTTGTACGGACAGATTTTGGTTAGTTACAGGCCTACAACATTAAAAAAAAAAATTTGGTTAAAGTCTATGGTGCGCTTTTGGTACAGAAATCTGTACCTCAGCAGTGCACTAGGGAAGTTAATGCAAGTATCTTATCTTTTGTTTTATTTTATCATATACAGTACTTTACTTTGTTGCACTAGGTTGTGCGCCTCGTGTCCTTGTTCCTATTTGCCCATATGGATAAGATGGGGCGGCTTTCAACACCAGATTACCACCTACCGAACCCAGTATCTCCAAAAGGCAAATATCTCAGGATGCCTCTTCCAGCTTCCAGTGTGGTGATACTGGGGACCTCATCTCTCTGCAACGTTAAAGCTAGCCATACATGTGTCGGATTCCATGCCCAATTGATCACTCACCCGATCGATTCCGGCGATTCTGCCGGGAATCGCAGGTGTGATCAATCGGCCAATTAAGAGTATCCATCGCTGCATACCACCTTGTCCAACGGATTCCGGGACGATTCCGTGTCCGATTGTCCACCTCACAAATGGCAACTCCCCCTGATCTGGGCAGAATCAATCTGATGAAACCAACATGTTGGTTCTCTGTCGGATCCGATTCTGGGCCCCTGAACGATCGGACCTGATCGATTGGACAAGGTGGGCTGCATGCGATTCCGGCACGATCGTTTGGCGTGCACGCGCCCGGAATCGATCGTGCCGGAATCCGGAGGGAATCTGACACGTGTATGGGGGCCTTAACTAAGTCTTTACTCTGCAGGGTAAGGATGAGGAGGACTCTCCCCCTCCTTTTACAGCTGGTAGGGAGAAAGATCCCAGAAACCCAAGTTCAGGTGATTAAAGCTCCCTTTCTGTGCTGCCTCCACGCAAATCTACAAATTTACCCACTGCAAGGCCCCCATACACGTTTCAACTTCTCTACAATCGATGTCAAATTCGATCATAATTTATGATCGGCGTTGGTTCGATCGAACAAAAGTACGATCAAACTACCTCCAACATGGAGAAACCAATATTTTATAGATGTTGATTCGATCGATCAAAATAATAATCGAAGAAAGTCGAACATAAACGCACCAAAATGGCTGCCAATAGATGTACAAGTATGCTTATTATTTAAATCGAACCAAAAATCGGTCGGGCACAACAAAATATTATATTTGATGTACATTCGATCGATCAAAATTTTCCAACTTGTCCGATCATTTTTCGATCAAACTTTTGTCCAATTTTAATCGAACTTGGTCGATTGAACCATGGGGACAGGCATCGATTTTTGACCAATCGACTTTAAAATCGTTCAGTTTAGGTCGATTGAACGGGAAAATCGAAGCGTGTATGGGGGGTCTTACACAAATTTATAGTGATAGGAAGGGTTAGAAAGGTCCTCATATTTGGTAGAAGGAAAGTTGATTGTACAGAAATTGTATGATAAGATTCTTAAGGCCCCCATACACGTTTCGATTTTCCAGTTCGATGTGCATGTCCACATGGTTCGATCGAACTAGTTAGATCGAAGTTGGACGAAATCGATCAATTGGACATGTCGGAAAATTTTAAACAATCGAGTATGCATCAAATGTTATTTTGTTGTGCCGGCCGATTTTTGGTTAGATTGAAATAATACGCGTACTTATACATCTGTTGGCAGACATTTTGGTGTGTTTACAATCATCTTTCTTCGATTGTGCTTTCGATCGATCGAACCAACATCGATCAAATATCGGTTTCTCCAAGTGGGAGGTAGTTCAATCGTACTTCAATCAAAATTTACGGTCCAATCTGACATCGATCATAGGGAAATCTAAACATGTATGGGGGCCTTAAGGTGTATGGGAGACTACATGGAGTTTTACCTTCAATTTATTTAGAAAAACTTTATAAAATAGGGTAAATAAAATATCTTTACCTGTAACCACACTAGGGATTTTAGACAGGAAACTTTTAACTGTTCGGATAGGTACTCCACCAGCTTTGTCATCTTGCATTCTGGTGATGATATCTTCAATCTGTAAGAAAAAAAAGGAATTATTACTTTATGAACTGCCAAGTAGCAAAACCTCAACTATTACAGAACAACTACTGTTTTTAAATATATACAACATTTTAAAAAATGTATTGTCTGATGCAGTTTGTCTCCACTCATCTCCATCATGGTAAAGTTTTTGTTTTCTGGGTCATCCGCTTCTCATGTTTATAATACTATGGCTGTTCATTCCACCAACCAGTCTGTTTAACAGACTGAACAAAGAGAAACGAACAGGCTGGGTCAAACCATTTACTATTGAAAGAGGTGCCCACAATGATCAGTTTTTATTCATTAAGTTACATTCTTTATCTTTCTTTATCTACAAAGGAAAAACAAAACAGTTTTACCTGTTACGTAAAGTTTAGCAGGATTTAAGCAGGGTACAGACGTGGAGATATGGGTCGAATTGATGGCCGCTTCGAGTGCCATGCGCGCTCACGGCCATCTATCTGACCCATATAATCTGCCCCTATAGCGGTTTTCAAGCGGGACAAATCAATCCCGCTCGAAAACAGCCTTATCGGACATGACCATTAATACGGCGTTGTCCGATGCTTTGCCTGGGTCGGCTGATATCTCCAATATCTGACAGCAATGTGATCACGCTGCTGCGGGGTACATCAGACGGCTCGAATATCAAAATATCACAAACTTTTAGGCCAGTAAAGGTTTTATTCCTGTAAAATACCACCGGGCTTAAGCCGCAGCTGTGGCAATACTGACAGTACGTGTTAAAGCCCGCCAGTATTTTTCATGGATCGAAAATATAATGGGCAAAAAAACGGTGTAATTCCATAAAACCATTTTTGGTGCAAAATATTTTCAACTTGAAAACTTTGAAAACTTTACAACAACATTAAATGAATGCATGCGTATTGCTAAAGATAGTGCAGGGAATAATGAGGACTGTATCCCAGTTGGCAGGACTGACAACCTGCTTAGCAGTGCAGAGAGTGCATGTATTATCAGCCCAATAATGATTAATGTCCTAAACCAATATATTTCTATTCATGCAAAAGGCTTAAAACGTTTTGTGGGGGCGTGGCCTGGCATCCGGCTGAACAGCAGCATCCCTAGAGAGCTCAGAGGCTGCTAAGCAAAAAAAACCCTAAAAACTGTTCATCGGAACCCCAAAAACGAGCCCATACTACCCAAGGAGACCTCTTGACGGAGCAGGGCACGAATCGCCGGCTTTCCAGCCGCTCGGCGCACTTCCGGTGGTCCGGCGCCAAATTTAGGCCGTGGCTTGGGCCTAGAGCGAGACCACCACTGTCAGGCTCCGGTGTCTCCGACCCGCCGCTCCGCACAGGGCCCAAAATCGAGGCTTCGGCCTACGTCGGCACGGACTGAAGGCGATTTCTGCTGACTGAGAGGAGCAAACCTCTGATAGCCACCCTGGGTCTCCAGCGCCAGCCAAACTGGTGAGTCCTACTCCCCTGGCAGCCATTTACAGGGGGGTTTTACCCTCATTGGCGGAAAAATTTAGGCCGCGGCTTCGGCCTACTGTGGCCTGGAGCGTTCTCATTGAGGCTCTTAAAGGAACCATTGTGCCAGCAATATAGACTGCAATCTCTCTGTGCCGGGTTAAAACACCTTAGGAGGGCCAACTCTATCACCTACTTCTGGCAGAAACCTGCAGCAAAGCCTAAACCCCGATAACTGTGAGCTGCATTGAACTCTATCAAGGCCACCGGTGGCCTGGCTTTGGTCTACTCCTGTGACTGTTCAGCTCCTGCAGCAGTTCGCTCCATGCCTCTGTGCCCCTTCAGCTGGACCTGTGGGTAGCCCTTCTGTACCGTCTGCCTTCCCTGGATATCATCCTGCCACCCCTGGGGTCAACAGAGTGTACCACCAGCCCAAGACCCTAGGGACCTGCTGCACAGACAGTGCTCCATGGACAGAGCTCTAAGGCCCCTTCCACTATATCCACCAACGCTTCACAGACTTTGTGCTTCTCAGGTGCCGTCCGTACTTTCTGACTGAACGGGTCATAACATTGAGAAAGCTACGCAGCGCTGATTGCCACTATACCCTTAAGGCTCTACAGCAGGTCTTTCTTCATTTCACTATAAGCTGGAGGCCTAGGCCTATGTCTCCTTAACCGCTTTTGTTGCTGACTTGCGTTGAATCCACATCAGTAACCTCTCAATGCTCCATCGTAATGGGCAAACCTAGAAAGCATCTGTCCACCCAGGGCTCTTCTCAACACAACCCCACCTCGTCGGGAAAACAAATCCCGGATATTTTCCGCTCAAAATCTGATCTGGCGAAATCTCCAAACATGTCACACCAGCCCAGATCCGCTGGGGTTTCCCCTGAACGAGACTCGGATAGTGCGGATGAGAGAGCCTCCTCGAGGTCTGATCCTGAGGTTTATTCCAAAAAATCGCTTAATCGCCCTTCCACCAAAGAAGATCTCATCTCCCTTGCCTCGGACATCAAAGCGATGCTACAATCAGCCATTGCCGACCTCCGTCTTGAAATCCAGGACGTTAACCGCAGGGTTTCGACAGTGGAAGCTGCTGGCCAGGCGAGAGATGTTGCTATCTCTTCCATGCAAAGACATCAACGCTCCACCACTAAGCTGATGATCCACATGCATAGACGCATTGAGGACCAAGAGAATAGAGGCAGGCGGTCCAATATAAGAGTTAGGGGTCTCCCTGAATCTGTTACCCTGGATCAGCTCCAAGCAACCCTTATGGAACTTTTCAATGGGATCCTAGAGCGCCCACTGGACTCCCCTATTGATTTTGTTAGTGCGCATAGAGCCCTGAAACCCCACAACATTCGAGACGAGATACCCAGGGATGTCATCTGTTGCTTTCACAGCTTCCCTGTGAAGGATAGCATCATGCAAGCGGTCAGGGGCAGGGCAAATGTGATGTTCCGGAATGCGGAAATAGCACTATTTCCGGACCTTTCCCCAGAAACTCTTCAACAGCGTAGAGCCCTGCACCCAATCCTGGAGGTCCTTCGTCAATGTGACATTAGGTACGGCTGGCGCTTCCCGTTTTGCCTATATGTATTGCATCGCGGCTCCACTATCACGCTTCGTACCCCCGAGGATCTGCCTGCCTTCTTCGAAGCGTTAGATATGCCACATATCCCGGTCCCGGACTGGTATGCCAATATTCTCCATCCTCCAGACGATCCTCCACCTGAGGACGAGGTCTCCTTAGACCCACACGGCCTACCGCTCCGAAGGCTGATGGACGACAGGCCGGGCCCCTCCAAATCGCCCATGCCGAAGAGACAATGCACACCGAGAGCCCCCCCCCCCCCCGTACTGGTCACAGGCAGGACACTTTTACACCACGCAAACTCTATGACTGAATTGCTCTGTTTTTTCTGCCTGATGTGATGTCTCTGGATTGAATGTAAGTTTAATACAGTATTTCTATGCTATCTGTTACATTGCCCCTTCCCCCCCTTTTTAGTATGTTCCTAACTTTGTTCATATTCCAGCATATATCTGACAGGTCAAATGTTCTTTTTTGCATAGTTATATTTCTTGAGGCTTCGCCTCTGCTCTAGAAATACATGGTGGATTTAGTGTGAGTCCGCCTCTACTCCTGATTACTTACCGTTTTTAAATGGTGTACTTGGCTTGCCAGGCCACTGGTCTACGGTTCTCTTATTGAGTTTGTTTACCTAGTGATTTTATAAAGACCATTTACCCCCAAAGTGAGGCGTTCTCCTCCACCTTCGTATTGTTGTTTTATATTGCTGGATTTGAGCCCCAACCCCCTACGGGGCTTCGGTGTAGGTTGAGGTCTGCCTCCTATAATACCCATTCTTTGTCACGATTACTTTGTGCGCTCAGTATAGCTTCTACACTTGTGTTTTATATTTATGTTGTATTTCATCTGCTTGTTTATATTTTGAATACCTTGTTGTGGGTGTGTGCTCTTCCCTGAGGAGGTAGAATCTTCCCTCCTTCACCTCCTGAGTCCCCCCCCCCCTCCCAGTACTCCCCCCTTGCGGGATTTGTTTTGGGTTGATTTTGTGTCCCTAGTTTTTTACCCCTACTCTCTGACCATCTCCCTGATACTAGAGACTTCTCCTTCTTCTCCACGGTCCACTCCAAATACTCCAGACTGGACTATATCTTTATCACCCAGTGAGATCTACCGAGATCTTGCGATATAGGGAAAAATGCCTGCTTTGCTGGCGGATAGGGCCAGGGAGAAGGAGATTGAGTCTCATTTGCGGGAATACTTCTCAGTGAATGCCGTGGGCGATACTCCGCCCTCGGTGGTCTGGGAAGCCCACAAGTATGTTCTCAGGGGTAAGCTGCTGGCCTTGGCCGCGTCCCTCCCTAGAGATCAGCGGGAACAGATCCAACAACTCACAACTCGCATTGCCCTCTTGGAAACCCAGCACAAACTGTCGCTGTGCGAAAGTACTCTGAATGACTTAGTGGCGGCTAGGAAAGAACTCCTGTACGCCATTAACTTTAAAATTCGAAGGTCCCATACCCTGCGTACTGGGACATATTATGAGGAAGGGAATAAATGCAGTAAACTAACAGCAGGGGCGACTAAAGTCAGAAAAGCTAGGGCTGCCATATTAAAAATGAAATCTAAGGGTGGTAAGGTGGTAAGCTCTTCTCCTGAGATTGCACAGTGCTTCCACGTCTTCTACTCCTCGTTGTACAATATCCGCACGGAGGGAGGGAATTTGGCCCCGGACCCATCCCGACCCTGTAAATTGCAGGACTATGTAGCGCACTCGGGTATGCCCCGACTCCCAGACTCTGTGTGTGAGGAGTTACGGTCCCCTATTTCTGACGCTGAATTCCACATGGCCCTCAAACACATGAAGCCCGGGAAGTGTCCGGGCCCGGACGGGTTCACCACACAGTATTACAAAACTTTCCAGTGTATTCTTCAACCCCACTTCCTGGCTGCTTTTTTTTTGTTTACAGCAGTTCTGTGCTTCAAACATTTAGCTTTTTTAAACTTTTACTAAATAATGTTGCTTCCAATTAGCAGAGCCATTTCTCACGCTATGCAGAATATGCATGTGCATAGGTCAGGAATTTTTGTTCTTATTTAAAGTTCGTTTAGGCTAAAGCTAGCCATACACGGCACGGATTCCCTGGCTGATCGATTCACCATCCGATCGATTCCGGCGATTCCGCCGGGATCCTCAGGTGTGATCGATCGGCCAATTAAGGAATCCGATCGCTGCATACCACCTTGTCCTGCCGGATCCGTGTCCGATTGATCACCTCCCGGAATGCAACTCCCGCTGATCTGGGCAGAATCGGACCCGAAAGACCAACATGTTGGTTCTCTGGCGGATCCGATTCTGAGCCCCCGATCAGTCGGACCCGATCGGACGGACAAGGTGGGCTGCACGGGATTCCGGCCCGATCGTTTCGCGTGCACGCGCCCGGAATCGATCGGGCCGGAATCCGGTGCAAATCCGACCCGTGTATGGCAGCCTTAAGGCTTCACTACGATTTGCCCATTTTAAGTGAATGGGGTGCGTACAGAAGATGCAGCCACTACGATCTTGCCTAATTTTTGCAAAGCCCTACCCTAAATGAACTTTGAAGAAGAAAAAAATTCATAGGAATCAATTACATTCGTACAATTGACGAAAATGTCTGATCAATTTTATGTGTGATGTCGATTAGATTTGGTCGATCGCACCAGCCTGGCAGGAAGCGATTTCCAATGGACTTAAAAATTTATTGTTTTAAGTCAATTGAACGCAAAATTGAACCGTGCATGGCCACCTTTACTTTGATCATTGGAAACCCCTGGTGTTTGTTTATATAAGAGGCAGCCTATTAAATGCTTTTCTTAAGAAGCAGTTATTTCAACCTATATAGTCCTAAAAATGCACAAACAAAAACAGTTGCTTTTTTTATTAAAAGTCACCAAAGACAATCCAATTTATCACAACAAAACAACAGTACATTTGTGAGTGAGAAATGTGATGCAAATCACAGAACTGTAAAACTTGTTCTGTTAAGGAAGTGGACTTAGTATATTGGTCCTTAAGTAGTTAATCTAAGCACTCTGTGGCCCATAAGATTTATATTTATTTAATTCCAAGAAAAAGATCTGCAGTATTGCTCCTCATGGTATTGTGCTTGTTAATATTAATCACATTTATCTTTAAAGATCTCCTTGGAGGATGGAAACAGATACCATCATTTCTGGCTTAGATATTTTTCAGAAAATATCGGCTTACTTGACCTGGATTCTGTCTGACGTTATTACTGTTTTTCATTTATCTCTTTCATTTAAAAATTATTACTGTATTAGTAATAATTACTGTAATAGTAAGTTCAGATAGGAAGTGAGCTACTCCCTAACTACACAGACGGCTTCAAACAAGGGGGCACTCCTGTCTCAGGCAAACCATCTAGGGCAGCCCATAGGTCTCCTCTCTGGATCCGTGCTCCACGTACTACACGCTGGCCGGCAGGAGCCAGAGGGAGAGACCTGCAGAATCCCCCTCGGGCCCCTCCTTCTCCTTCCTGATGTGTGTGAATGTAGCTGCTACTGATGGCAAGTGCTCACTAGCGACATCGTGGTTGGAATTGGTATTGCAGGGAGATTGAGATTAACCTCCCTAGCGCACTGCTGAGGTCCAGATTTCTGTACCAAAAGCGCACCATTTTTTATGTTATAGGAATGTAACTTCCCAAAATATGTCCATATAAGGGTCTAGTAGACATCCTGAATAAAATAATGTTTGAAACACACAATTATTATTAAAAAAGTATATAATTTTTTTTTATAAAATGTATCATTTGAATGGTAAAATCTCTTAAATACTTATTTGGTATTACGGATTTCCAAACAGTGTGTATTCATATTTATGTTTGTTTATATTAACATTTTTATTACAATTGGAAATGTGTTTTGTTTTACTTTGAATTGTATTGGATACAATGCCATTGGCACCCTCTGAAAGGGTTAACACTGGGGGTGATTTTCCAGATGTGCACTTTGAAGATAACCTAATTTGCATTTGAATGTCCCGCCCTCGGTGTGATGTCATCACATCAAGAGGGGGGGGGGGGGGGGTGGAGAGAGGAGACATCGGCTGGCTTGAAGAAGAAGAATCCAGAAGCCAGCTTAGAGCATCAGATCGACCGGGACAGCACAGAACAGTGAGTATGTGCTGCCGGGGATCTTAGCTGGACGGCTCCATCTTGTCAACTGCAATACTGACAAGAAAGTGCTGGACGAGATGGAGCCGTCAGAGGCGCTAGGGGGTTAAACTAGAACACATTAAATATCTGCACCAAAACTTTATAATTTATACACAACTGTAAAAGTTACATTTTTAGATTGCCAACATTATTTCAGTTTTCATTGTTAAATGTATACAATTTATGTCCCATGGATAGCTGCAGGGAAACATTAATGAAAGGTTGCAGGTAGGGTCGTCATATTGGGAATGTAAATGACTAATACAAAAAAAGATTGGACTTCTAAGGGTGTTGGAGATCTGGGGGTTGAAAGTCAGAGTAGATATAATTTGTTATTTGTTGTGCGTTGGAAGAGGTGTAGTCTTATACAGTGAGAATATCCCAAACTCTATGTTTTTACTGGAAAAGTTGGAGGTTGTCTTATACGCCCAGTCATCTTATATGCTGGACAATATGGTATTAACATGCAAATGCAGCAAACTGGCAAAGAAGCTGTTGTAGATTGGCTTAGTTTCAGTCTTTAATTTGCATGCTTTTGTATTCCAATATTGAAATTTTGCCATCTTGTTGACCATTTCTAGTCCTAATGCAAACCAAGTAAACCAATGCTAATTTGAGGTCCAGCAGCAGAACACAAAAATTTGTTAAGATATCGGGATGCTAAAGTTTAATGTCAACTTTGCATAAGGACAACAACACATGGGGGCAAGTAGTAAAGTTAAGGGTTTCTAGGATCAGCAATCTCTCATCTGTTCTTCCCTCTTCCCAAACTGCTCAACCCAGTTTCTTTACTAAAAGGCCTGGCCTCTGACATAATCAACAGTTCTGTATCTGATGGTGGACATAGTGATCTAAAATACACAAGCAATTTCCAAAAAAGGAGGAAGTGAAACAAATTGAAGTTCATCCATCGGCTCCACTATTGACCCCCCAAGAGACCCATAATAACAGTTTTGCAAACCCGCCTAAAACAAAATAGTAAAATTCTGTTTAAAGAAAGGAGTGGTACCACTTTTATACAAATAAGACAAAGAGATTAAAATGTGAGCATTATGTGTTGATTTAGCACAGCTTTAGGTGCAGGTGTCTGCTTGGCTATTGCTTAAAAACCCCAAAAGTTAGTGGTTCCCCACAGTTAAGCAGTTGTCTAGTCTTTGTTAGAATCAAATTTTGGCATAGTTTCTATTACTGCTAGAGCAACATGTTAAAGATAATTTGGCATTCTGGGTTGGTTGGCTCCATATTTATTTAACTAATCTGCAAACTTCATACCCTTTAAGAAAGCCACATCAAATTGAATACTCTACATCACATTATGCTAACAATATGCAACTCATACCACTGTGCTTTTTACATACAGCGGTCTGGAGCCTCACCATGTTTTTTCCCAGCAAAAACCACAGTGTGGACACCTCCGGCTTTCCCCTTTGGTAAATGAAGTCTACACTGGAGCGTCATTACCCACATCCGGGCACATTGTGCCAAGTGTGAAACATTCAAAACTGGGCATTGTGGGCCCACCGGCCTTGTACTGATGCACAACAGTCATGTAACGCGCCCATTTATAATAGGTCATTATGTGACATGAACAAAATGCAACCGAAAACACATATTTTGTTCACGTCACATAACGCGCTCATTGGGGGGATAAAATAGTCATTCTGAGAAGATGATTCTTTAGTGATCTGACACCTGAGACAATCATAAGCAACATGGAGTGACTGTCACAGGTTAAGAAAATCTAGTGTGTGTATGGGACTTTATCAAAAACAGGAAAACAACCCTAGCGCTTTTAAAGTACTCTACAAAACTCTCATAATTTTGCATTGACAGGATCATTTTAAAACCCCTCCCTAATAAAACAGAATAATAAAATGTACATTTACAAGAAAACCACAGGCTTTTAAAATATCTTCAGAAAGAGGAAGCCAGAATATAAAATCAATACAACCTTACAGATTTATTAAAGCATTTAATCTTAACTTTACTAACAGAATTTTAATGCCTTAAACAACTGTGTTTTCTTTTATAAAAAAAACAATGATAAGGAATATAAAAATAAACAATACAAGAAATTTCTGCTTTAGTTCAGATGCAGCTTCTTCTATATATCAGCACGCAGCCAACAAGTAAGCAAAACAGTATATAGTTGCTGGTCCATTTACACCATGACATAGAAACGGTCTGTCAATTTGTCTGTCTAATTTCTCAATAAAACTGATCGCCTCTATAGATAGATATTCATGAATATTTGCAATTTGAGGGTATGGCCATGAATTGAGAAAATATACAAATGTAAAATGTCTGGTTACTGTGCTGTACAAAAATGAGACAAAGAATAATAATTTCAGAACTTTAGCAGTATTGTATAGTATAATGGCAAGATGAAAGCCTTTACTAAAGAGGAAATACATCCAAGCCAGGCTACATTTTGCAAAAACAGATCTGAAGTCCAAGGTTGAACTTTTTGGCCATAATTCCAAAAGATATGTTTGGCACAAAAGCAATACTGTACATCACCAAATAACACCATACCCACAGTGGCAGCATCATGCTTTGGGGCTGTTTCTCTTCAGCTAGAACTGGGGCCTTAGTTAAGATAGAGGGAATTATGAAAAGTTCAAAATACCAGTCATTTTTGGCACAAAACCTTCAGGCTTCTGCTAGAAAGCTGAACATCTTTAAGCATGGCAACAACCCAAAGCATGCATCCAAATGAACAAAGGAATGGCTTTACCAGAAGATGATTAAAGTTTAGGAATGGCCCAGCGAAAGCCCAGACCTGAATCCGATTAAAAATCTGTGGGGTGATCTGAAGTGGGCTGTGCACAGAAGATGCCCTCGCAATCTGACAGATTTGAAGTGTTTGTGCAATCTTGCCAAGTCACACTGTGCCATGCCAATAGACTCATATCCAAAATGTGCCATGCTGATAGATTCATATCCAAAATGTGCCATGCTGATAGACTCACACCCAAAATGTGCCATGCTGATAGACTCATACCCAAAATGTGCCATGCTGATAGACTCATACCCAAAAAGACTTAGTGCTGCAATAACATCAAAATGTGCTTCAACAAAGTATTAGTTTATGCAACCACATTATTTTATTTGTATATTTTTTCTTCCCTCTACATAGATTTCAGTTTGTTTTTCATTTGAGTGGTACAGTTTATAGGTCACATTTACCTTTACATTTATTTGAAATTATTTATCTTTGTCTGATTTTTGTACAGCACAGGAACCTGACATTTTACCAAGGGTGTGTGGACTTTTTATATCCACTGTATCAGGGATAAGGTAACAGTGTGGGTTACCCAGATGGTAAGGAAGGACCAGCTAAGAACGTCATTTAGCTTTGTGCACTAGGTTGACAGAAGAAATAAGGTGCTTGTAAAACTCCTTTAAACCTGCTATATTTTCATTCTGAACATTTTGTTTACATGTCATTGGGTGGCTGTCAGTTGTAAATAAATACACACTAATAATTTTTTTGTGTAATTGTGTGTAAAAGGTATAAACATGTTAAATATAAGTGATCCTTAAAATGTATGTACTTCAATTTTACTAATCTCTAGGTTAACAAATATGAAAATAAATTACATGGAACATTTTTAAAAGTAATACATTTTAAAGTAAGACACGGTTCTCATTACTCTTTCACAAAGCCTTACTACATTTAGCAAGGAAAAATCATTATTATCAGTAACTCTCAATATATAACAATACTATCCATGTAATGCTTCTTATTAATGAAATAATTATAATAATAAATCCATAACTACAATAACAAATGGTTCCATAATCCTAAATGAACATTTAAATCAATTTACATCAATTGCTTTGAATAATTGTATACTTATGTACAATAAGTTCAGTAAATACTGAATTGAGAATAATAAAAATTCACAAATATTGAGAATTGAACACCATATAAGTTGAGAATCTCACAAATGCATTTTAAAATCAGGGTCCCTGCGGTCCTGCTCTACACATTGCAGGCATATCTCGCTGCCCCCTGGTGGTAGGTGCAGTTCTGGTGGAAGTGTTCAAGAGTGAATTCCTACAGTCCCAACAAACTGCGGCATATTCACCAGCTAATCATCCACCAATCCCATAGCACTAGGTGGCATGATGTGATTGGGCAGGCTTCCCATTTATTGGGACTCTCCCCTGCACATCCTTGCCTGTTATAGCCTCTGTGCTTGGGTGTGCTTCTGTGCGTTCCGCTGTAATACTAACCTGCCTGTCTGCCTGTGTCCTTATCACCAACACACAGCCTAAACTCACCTTGCGCTAACCCTGGATTGTATGACCACATCTCTTGTCCTTTTGTACCACACTTTGGACTGATTCTTGTGTATGACCCTTTGCCTTGTTTTGGACTTCCTCAATAAAGACTAAAGTTGAATGGACTTCTGGTGTTGCTTGTGATTGTGTGCCCAGGCACATTACACCTTTCCCTTGGATTTCCTTCCTTTTAGGTCGTCTAGTTTGTTATTTTCAATGTGACATCAGAGCCCTGACTAATTTAAAAATATCCACTGGACACTTCTGTTGTATTCTTAAAGACTCTCTCAAAATATTGAGGATTTGGGTTTCAGTGGTTCCTAACTTGTTACAAACTACTGGTAGTTTTCTTCATTTGTAAAATCATGTTATCTGCGTTCCATAGGTTTCCATTAACTGTGTTGTGAACTTTGAAAATAAAATGATCATAATTTAAATGGCTATTTACAGAAAGACCAGAATATTTAAAACACTTTGTGCATGATCTGGATACAAAGCCACAAGCCGGGTTTTGCCTACTTGCATCTCCTTTATTTGCATGCCATTATTACTTTGATAGTGTTATTGGGTATCCTTCCCATGTTCGTGCAATCAATGACATCTTACTTAAACCTGAACTCCAGGCAGAACATATACCAAATCATGCTTTCAAACCACTTTGTGTAAGCATTACAACAATGGTCAGACTGAAAGAACCAGAAGACACACTATGGCTATGTTCCCACATGTGCGGCCGCCTGCTGTGCGATTCAATGGCCGCGGTTAAAAAACGCTTCTCAGGGGGCGATCGGCGCGATCAAAAACGCAGTGAGCTAAGTGTTTAGGTTGCGTGTCACACCGTGGCCACTCCCGATCGCAACCCGAGAAACAGCCCATTCAATAATATGGGCGCGATTAGAATTGTGCCACAGGTGGCCGCACAGGTGGCCGCACATGTGGCGACATAGCCACAGAGTCATCCAGTTGTGTTGCAGAGCTAAGGAGATTTCAAGAGACATCATCATCGAAGAAAACAAATCCAATGATGCTTCTTCATCAATGTATAGTTACATACTGCACAAAAAAAAATATACAACATACTTTAAGAAAGTAAAAATCTAGTTGCCACGTTGGCAGTACTGTGTGTCAGACTGTACGTTTTAGAGCTGTAGAAGTACAAATCTTTTGTTTCATCAATACGGAATTTATGTAAAAGAATAGATACTCATTCAATAAAACAGAAACAAAAAAAACAAATGCCCTCTCCATTATCATTATGAAAATTATTGCTATAAAAGAAACATCCCACTCTGGCCACATTTTTTATTCATTTGTTCCAGCACTTCCCATTCTTCCTTATTCTACCTCTTCTTTATACTCACTCTTAAAATTCACTCTCTGAAAGTGATAATTAAATATATTACTATTCATAAACCTAGAAGTGCTACATACATTTATATTTTATATTAATGACTCCAAAAAATATATTGTAAGAAATATGTTTTATTTAAGAAAATGGATGTTCCTTTATAGGATATATTTACAGCAAATATAAATAGTCAACAAATAGAATAAAAGTCTTCAATAGTTTTTTTACTCTTGAGAACAATATTGAAAATGTTATCTTAATAAAACATACTTTGAGGTTCCGTCATAAAAAACTGAGAAAATTGCGTACCCAGACAAAATAAGAAGATCCATTACCTCTCCATACTGAAGCTTTAAATGAGAAAAACTATAAAATGATAATTTGACCAGTAGCTATTAATCATTTTCAAATCTCTTCATGGATCATTGGAATTAATTTCACTAACTCTTTTTGCTAACCCTATCTAGTCACTCTTTGTAAGATCCACAGAGACATGGATGTTAAGTAATTAGTTTCACATTTCATACTGCATGTTACTGATATGATTGCTAAAAGCACCTCAATCTCACAAAATTAAGATCCAAATTAGTTTTTTTTCTTGCCTTTACCAAAGGTTTTACAAGATAGGAAAGGCTGATCTTTATAACTGAATATAATATTCATTTGTAGCCCTTTCACAGTAGAGAAATCCAAAAACTCATAATAAAAGGAAAATAAAGACAAATTTATTTCACACTTAAACTGCATTTACCATTTATGCTCAATAATCTGAAATGCTCTAAATCAAATACTCGCTTCGAGGCCTAAGTTAAAAAAACTTTTTGTCCACTTTTTCAAATGGGTTTGCATCTCTTTACAAAGAAACAATACATAAAAACGATTAGATCTTCGGAGATGTCTCCAACTCCAACATTGCCTCCAATCTTATCCATCCCCCACTAGCTTTTTGTAGATCTCTATAAACCTGTCCAGGGAACAGGAAGCTGTTAGAACTATGTTGTCTACTACTTATGGCTAAAGCTGGCAATAAACTTAAAATCTTCTTAAGCTAGCCTCACATGGTTCGATTTTAGCGTTCAATCGGCGCTTTTCGAAGAAAAAAGCGATCGATTGTAAAAAAAATCGGTGTGCTGCCCACATAGTACAATCGACGACTATTGATCGATTTTTGTAAAACCGTCGATTGAAAAGTGATCGGACAGGTTGGAAAATTGTGCTTGATTGGCTCGATTTTTTTGGCTCGATTTGTGTGGCTAACTTCCCTTAAACTTTGTAAAATCGTAAGAGGAATTCAATTGACTGGCACTTGCTTACAGCGTCCCCATCCAAAGTAATGCAATCGTTCTAAAATGTATGGACTTGTCTGTAAATTCTTAGATTGATTTCCCGGCTGATTCATTAGTGAAGTTAGCTTTTAAGCATAGATTTTGGCCGATTTTACAGAATTAACAACGATCAATCTGCGACAAAATCAGCTGCAAATCTGTCTATGGCCAGCTTTACTTATACATGGTGCTGTCCTGTTATGGAAAAAATATTATAGAAGAATTTACAACAACATGGTTTTACTAGGTAGACTTTGGAGAGTCTGATACTTACATCCATCACCTATACTTCCTACTTGCAAGGGTTCTTTTCTTTTTTTTTTCCTGGTGGTATTTATATGCCACATAATGCTTTGTGTCTCTGGTATTTTCTGTTATTATTCTGTCTTGCTATTTTCTTCTAATAAAATTATGTTCTCATTGTTGGCTTAGTTAAAAGAATTAAATTAAGAAATAAAAAAGGAACAAAGCAAGTCAAATATTCATCAGCTACAGGTCAGTTGCACCTATAAGTGATTTCAAAAAGAATCTTAGTGACCTTTCCAACTGTTGGCATTCACACAAACCTGAAGCCCATTGCCATAGACCTTTATTGATACCCTCTCGAGCAGGGGTGTCAAACATAGGCCTGCAAGATATCTTTGAATTTTTTAAAGAAGAGGAAAAAGTTCTTCATTTGTAGAAATTTTTTCAGTAATTATCAACCTTTGCCCATGACTTTGTTTGATTTTTTTATTTAAATTGGCCCACTGGGTATTTAACGTAAAAAGAAAAAAAACTGTTCTAGAGATATTGATATTTTGGTCCTAAATTACAGCACATTAAAAAAATGATGCATATTAAACAGTGTTAATCCAACAGTTATACTGTTTATAATAATTTTGGCAGCCTAAGCTGCTAAAAGATTAATTCTTATTGGTAGTTATGGGTTATTAAGTTCTGGTGCTCCTCATATTGTATTATTAAATATACTGGCTATATTTCCCAGTAGTCAGGCTAGCATGTGCATGTACATGTTCACATTAGACCTAGTAATGTCTCATAGGAGGTCTGGTATTTCAGTCTATCCAAGCTGCTCATCTATGCTACAAATTACTTGATATGCTATGATATACTATGATAAAATTAAAAGGACTGCAAAATCCCATTGCAAGATAGGCCAAATCTAAACAAACAATTTCTGAACCAGTATGAAGTGAACATCACTGGTCTTGGATTATGTGTGTATTCTTTTCAGGATTTTGGATTCTAAAGAAGTAAAACAAAAGGAAAGGAGAGACTGATTCACATAACCTGACACTGAGTCACTGATTGCGTAGATCGGCAGAAAACCTCTTTCCGTGTTGCAGACATTGCTAGACGTAGATGTTTCCATGGCAATGGCAAATAGGCTTTTTTCCCTTTATTATAAATGCACCCTTTATAAAAACAGAGGTTGTTTTAATTGTGTGTCAATGGCATGCGAGGGGGGACCGTAACAAAATGAGTGCCCTGCTTCTGACATCAGACAACATAGAAGCAAAGAGTAGAACAATAATTTCCCGAGTTAACCCTCCAGGCAAGAAAAAGTTTTTCACTGGTTACAGCAATCTTTCTTAAAACCAGACTTTTATTCTGTGACTGAAAGACCATTATATGTCATCAGATGGCCACAGGAGTAGGGGCAATAACAGGGCCTTGACCATCATATAAAGTTTATACTGTAATAAGATCATCATGGTCTTGTGTCACACTGCACTTGTACAGTGGATATGAAAAGTCCGCCTGTTCGCGGACACATTCAAATTCCCCGCCTCTAGGCGGGGAATTTGAATCGGAAAAACCGGATGTGACGTCACTCGCATCCTGGAACGCATAGTTCCTGGTTACGGGAGCCGGATGTGACGTCACTGACGTCACTTCCTGTTCCGAGCCGGTATTTTCACTAGGAGACCGGCTTCATGCCTGGTCTTCTAGTAAAAAGATTCTTCCTCCGGCACGATCTCGCAGGTTCTGATCCTGGCGGAGGAAGAATATAGATCTTCTTCCCGCCGGCGAGAGGATGGGCGAACATGCTTGTTCGCGGCCGAACTGTCCACCTTGCGGACAGTTCGGCCATCACTACTTTTAGGGGGAGGAAAGTCTTTTTGGGAGCCTCTCAGCATGGCACATTTTAGGTATGGGTCTATCAGAATGGCACATTTTGGGTGTGAGTCTATCCGCATGGCACATTTTGGGTGTATGTCTTGTGAACTTGGGGGGTCCGGGGTTCACAGTCACCACACCGGAATTCAACTTCTATTCAATCAACAAGGCTTTATTTTGGCTCAAAATAACAGTTTGGCTTAGCTTCAGCCATTCAAAAACAATAGTCCTTCATCAAAAACAGCAAAGGCAAGAAAGTAACGATAATGCTCACGTGGGGAGAGGGTTTCCCAAAACCATCCTCTCTCAGAGGGAAGCAGTTCAGCCTTGTCTGTCCTCTAGATAGTGTCCATTACTCTTCCACCTTGATTAGGTAAGGTGACCTGGTTATAATGTGGCTGTGCAGCCAACATACACCCACAGGTGCTGGGTGGGGTGAATAGGAGGCCTTCCCAACCATCCTGCCTATTCACAGTACAGGCCCTGTTAGCAATCTAACAAAGTTGCAGTCCACAGACTGCCATTCAAATCCTGGACTGTGTCCATCCAGCACCCTAGGGATTACCTAAAGGGGGAACAGACCAAAAATGGGCGATACATATACCCCATTCAGGACCCATCCTGGAGCCCTGTACAGTCTATAAACAATCCAATTTTGTCAGATTGCGAAGGCATCTCCTGTACATAGCCCTCTTCAGATTCAGATTCAGGTCTGAGCTCTAACTGGGCAATTCCAAAACTTTAATTTTCTTCTGGTGAAGCCTTTCCTTTGTTGATTTGGATGTATGCTTTGGGTCGTTGCTGAAAGATATAGTTCCGCTTCATGATCAGCTTTCTAGCAAAAGCCTGAAGGTTCTGTGCCAATATTGACTGGTATTTGGAACTGTTCATTATTCCCTCTATCTTATATAAGGCCCCAGTTCCAGCTGAAGAAAAACAGACCGATGTTAGCGCAGTGCACGAGCCACCCATTGACGGCAATGAGGCTTTGACAGGGTTGTCTCACAATTCCTGTCAGAGCTCCCAATCTGTCAGTGCTCGCCTCCATCACATTCATGTTGACACAGCCCATATGCATCCACAGGAATGTAACGGAGGCTTGCACTGACATCAGCCCTAGCACATAACGATGCCCTAACCTAACTTACAAAGCCAGCAAGTTGAAAAAAACTGGTAGGTG
>CM070043.1:39735817-39753705 GCA_036250615.1 Ptychadena robeensis | reverse complement strand
CCCCCCCAACCCTTATACATACCACTCCATCAATCTCCTGCTGTTCTTTCCTCTATCACAGTCAACTTCAAAGTATGTATTGTAATTTGGTATTGGGTCCTACAGGAAGTGGTGATGACATTAACCCAACTACTATTGAGACTATTCCAGCAAACAATCTGCTCTTTCTAACTCAGCAGTGTCTCATGGAATGGGCCACGTTCCTCCATGCTTTGGTTTTGTGTGATTCCAGAAGAAAGAACTAGGTCTTTTTATTCAGTAGAGACCAGGTTTTGTGTGTTTTCTAAATAAAAAAAAGCCTTCCAACAAACCTGGCACGTTTCTATTTGAATGTAGCCCCTACAACAGAACAGAAAGGTAAGCAAAACAAGAAAAGGCTTATTAACATTTTGGTTCTGCTTCCTGTTATCTTGGCTACTGGTGCAGAAGTGACATCATTGTAGACAAAGTCCTATGTTTAGGCCATCTATATCAAAAAATTTATTTTTTTATTTGGTTTCAATAGTGTGGGGGGTTAGAACTTAATTTTTTCCTGTCTGTGTACACCTCAGGTGCACAACCTGCAGCCCTTTGAGCATTCTTTGGTGCTCAGTCCTCTACCTGTGGCCCCCGAAACCTAACTGTAAATGCATAGGAACTTACCTGTGCACCAATCCCCCCACTGACAGGTCCTTATCTGGGATCTTCTTAAAGTGGAATGAGGAGAAGAGGAAAAAAAAAAAAAAGGTCACTCAGCGACCCAGATGGCGCTTGAGTAAGTGCCTTGCCCCTCCTCCTCTTCTCCTCTAGTGTTGGTGGAGGATCAGCAGACAGGCAAGTGTCTATGCTCCCACTATTCCACCAATGAATGGGGAGTGATTGTTATAACCTTTGACGATGTATATGACATAAAATGTGCATTACCACACTACAATGTTCCCTAATGCTTGAAGTATCATTTAAAACAAGTGTTGTTATTTAAAAATAATTTCTTATAGCTAAGACTGCTGTTATTTCCTATTCATTAGAAAATGCTTCTAAAAGTCAGTATAGATTGAAAATGTTATGTGCGGTACGAGAGAGAGAGAGAGAGAGAGAGAGAGAGAGAGAGAGAGAGAGAAAATTTTATGTGCGGCCCTTTAGTGATGCTGAGGGCCTCACTTGTGGCCCTCCATATCAACTCGCTTGGCCACCACTGGTCTTCACAATTGCTATAACAATCACCTGTATGGTTTCTTGTACCAAGTCAACCTTTGTGATTGCTAGAGGTGTGCAATTTGTGTTTGCTAGAGGTGTGTATATTTTCTTCACTATACGTTTTATAATTTAGTGTCTTATGCTTTCCAGCAGCAGGGCAAGATTCCTATGCAATGGCTGAATGTCAGACAAAGTGCTCAGAATTATCACTAATTATTATTAGTCTTCAAGTGCCAATTTCTTCATACAAATGTGGTAAAATTCACTTGACAATGACAATTATTGGCTTGTTATGACTAACAAATGAATCAATTTATCAACTATGAAACTTGGTTGCTAGATTATATAGTGGATATTCCCATGTAATAATTATTTAGTTAATTGTGTTTGAATGTTAAATTCAGCCATCTTGCATTTGCTGGTATGCTTAAGATTATTGTTCAGTGTTGCAAAGCCCAATTTAGGCAAAGTTTTAGCTGCCACAGAAATGGACTCACATTTACCTCTAGAATATTTTGTATTATGGAATAAATGATTGACCAAATAACAGCAAGTCCAAATCATCACCCCTCAACACCTGTTCTTGAGATGTAAATAAAATGTAAGTCACTATATGCTGTATGAAGACCAACGCTTGCCAAATCTTCCAGTGGATTCACTTTGCATTCTTTTATAAACCAACAGAAATCAGTGCATTCAATAACAAGGCTGATTAAGTGTGTTTTCCTTCAAGACAAAGGTACCCAGTTGGCATCTGGTTAGATGAAAACCCTATTTTAATAGTGTATTAATCATTAGGTTATTTTGGACAGATACAAAGATTCAAATGATTTAAGACTACAATATCCTCTAGCACATAATACTCCAATACAAGCTTTTTATCTCCTTGCATCTATACTAATAGATGTGCAGTTATTCAAAATACAGGAATTTCTAAACTCAGTACTGCTCATTGGCATCTGCTCTGTTACATGCAATTCCAAAGTTTGTTATGCTACAGCCTAATCCCAAAATTTATTAAAAAACTAATTTTCCTCAGAATTGTACACACAACACCCCATAATGATGATGTGAAAAAAAGTTTACTTGAGGTTTTGACAAATTTATTAAAAATACTAGTATACCAAGATATTCAGTAAATAAAATCACATGTACATAAGTAGTCACAGCCTAAGTATTCAATACTTTGTCCATGCACCTAGAGCAATAATAGCCTCAAGTCTTCTGAATATGATGCCACAAGCTTGGCCACATTCACCCATTGCTCTTTGCAGCATCTCTCAAGCTCCATCAGGTTGGAAGCATCCATGGCACTGCCATTTTCAAATCTCTCCAGAGATGTTCAATCAGATTCAAGTATGGGACAACCATGGACATTCACAGGGTTGTTCTGAATCCACTCTTTTGATATCTTTGCTAGTGCCTAGTGCCATTGTCCTGCTGAAAGATGAACTGTTGCCCCAGTCTGAGTTCCAGAGCACTCTTGAGCAGGTTTTCTTTCCCTTTATCCTGACTAGTGTGCAAGTTCCTGCCGCTGATAAACATCCCCACAGCATGATTCTGTCACCACCATGCTTCACTGGTCTGAGAGTCCTTCAGGTGCCTTTTGGCAAACTCCAGGCAGACTGTCATGTGCCGTTTGCAAAGGAGTGGCTTCTGTCTGGCTACTGTACCATACAGGCCTGCTGCAGAGATGGTTGCCCTTCTGGAAGGTTCTCATTGACCTCTGGAGCTCTGACAGTGTGATCAGTAACCTTTGTAACCAGGGCCCTTCTCTACCAATTGCTCAGTTTAAATGGCCGGTCTTCCAATTACGGTTGATAAAGACCACTGTGCTCATTGGGATATTCAAAGCAGTTGCAATGTTTCTGTAACTTTTCCTAGATTTGTGCATTGATGCAATCCAGTTTCGGAGGTCAATAATTCCTTTGACTTCATGCTTGAGTTTGCAAATGTGTTCTGATGTCAGTCATCTATTTTGCATACAAAATTTTCCCAATATAATGTGTAATTTACTCACTGCCATGGCCCAGCCCCCATATCCTGCTCATCACTTTGTTCATAAACTAATTAGACATACTTCTTCATACATTTGACAAGTACAATAGTCTCTTGCTAAAATAGTGAGATAACAATGAAACACACTGCCATCAGCTCTTGTAATCTGTATTAACATAATAAAAGAAAGAAAATGAATTTTAAATTGTTATTTTGACATCCTGAAGCAAAACTATAAGGATGTTATTTGCATTGAAATATTTCTGGTTATGATACGGATCTGATGTAAAGTTCGTTTAGTTAGACATTCTTTTCAAAAAAGATTCATGTTCAATCTGCTCTTAATTTTTTGAGAAAACAACAATTGAAATTTTAATTTGCAAATAGAAATACATTTAATAGTTATATTATTTATATTCGCTGTCTTAAGTAGTAAAATGTTGGACTTTCCCAAACACGATTGGTCCTTTCCCTCATTGGCAGACTTACTGACAGTGAGGATCATAAAATGAAATGACATTCATAGAGCTTAATTGTGAAAATATTTCAATGCCTATATGCCTCCTGAACTCCTATTGCCAATAATGTATCTCCTGGTGGTTTTATAATTCCGTTTTTTACTGAAGTTAACCTGCTATTTATGTCCTCAGTCTTGCCTGGGTTTATGAAAGGATCTTTTTCAGGGTTGTTCTATGCCAGAGGAACTGATGGATATGGTAAGGTGTGACCAGGAAGAAAACAACCTTCTCTTTATTTGGCCCTTTGACTTCTGTAATCCCCTGCACACTGAAGTAAAACCATAGAAGTATTCAGAAGCAGCAGCAAAATACATTCATTCTGTAGCCATTGAACTGTGCAGATATAAATACAGATATCTCCTTAATTGTAACAAGCGACTTTGAAAATAGAATCACAGCCAAAAATTCTCAATTTCTTTAATGAGATTTTAGAGAGAGGTTAATGGGTATGAGACCATTAGTATAACGTCATCGTCTGATCAGGCCAGGACACCATTTATATTACAGTCTTCCAAGGAATAGTTTATGCAAATGTATAAATCCTAAGTAAGACCGAGTTCAAAAATATTTTGACTGACGCATAGGACATCTTCCGATCAGGTTCTGTAGTATTAGCATTTCCCTTGCTGTACTCAATAGCACTGACCAATACACATCACTTGCATACACATCACTTGCAGAGCCTGAAGCAGTACTCAGTGCTCAGAAACTTAGTTAGAGCAGACCAATACATATCACCTGGAGAGTGTGAAGGTGTAATCAGTGCTCTGAAACATGTCAGTTAGAACTGACCAATAGCTCGGTTGGCTAGAGAACCAACATTTCCGTAAATCTCTGGCCGATACCATTAGTTTAGAAATATGATGGGTAGTTGTGCACAACCTTCAGCAGTGGTTACACAGCTATAGTGATAGCAGTGGCCAGAAAGGCCCTCAGTGGGTGTATGGGGCCTGAGCAAGGATCACAGAGTAAAATGGGGTCAGTATGAGGGATGGGTGTTTAAGTTGTGTGTAGGTGTGCCGCTCTCAAAATGGAGGAGTGTGGCCCCCAGTAACAGACAAATAAGAACAAGGACAGAGGCGTACAACCTAGTACAACGAATGGTTAAATAATGTGGAATAGGATAAGATAAAACAAATTGAAACAAAATGAGACAAAACAACAGACAAGATACTCCCATTGAGAGAGGTTTACAAGGCTGGATCTCTCAGGGCCGTGTGCTTTCCAGGAGGACCTCACTTCCTGGTTGGGGATGAGATCGCTTCCTGCTTACAGATACTGGGGGGCTCAATAAGAACAATGGGACGCGTTTCGAGCAGAGCTTTTTTTCAACCAGGCGTCCCCATTGAAACTAATGGCCGGCACACAAAGGGTGCCTGCCGATGCTGTGAGGGATGGAGAGCAGCATGATGATGATCTTGGATGGAGACCTTTAGGGCTACCAGGAATACTGTAATAAACAGAGCATACTTCAAAATGCTGGAAAATACATTCTAAATCACTTTCACCTGTTAGTGTACATAGGCTCTGAAACTAGTTAAACTGAATGAAACTAGTAACAGCTTGGCCTGAAAATGAAAAAATGGCACAAGCTATTTTCAGATCAGTCTGTTCCACCATCTCCCTAAGCATCAGAGATTTCCCCGAAGGAATCTACAAGTGTGACACATGCTACTGCAGGAGAGATTCTGGAGGAGGAATAACCTTAGAAGCTGATTACTTGAAGACTTTCAAGTGGACCATTTAAAATTGCAGACTACAGTCACACAATACTATCTGCCAGCTACTGGTCTCTGATTATGGAATGTCACTAAAGAAAAAGCAATGTTTTCCTGGCAAACTGCAATTAACACATAATTGACAAAGGGGTAAACTAAAAGATCACAGATTTACAGGATTATATAATTTCCCTAAAGGCCCTTTCACACTGGCTGCATTTGTGCCGCAGACCCCGAAAGGCTGCATGGCTGGCGTTAACATAAGGCACACATACTAGCCCCGCATTTGTGTTTAGGGTGATGTGTGTCATTTCCCTGCTGCATGCAGTTTTGCAGGCACTGCGCAAGCATCATCCATACACTTTTATGGGAGACACAAGTGCAGAATAGTGCAAACCCATTTTTTTGTTGTTAAACACTGTAGCGTACCGGGCAAAAATCACACCACAACCACATTTCATATTGGCCATATTGGTTGTTGTAGTTGATGTTGATAATAACAAGTTTTAATTTGGTAAGGTCATCTCCTCATAGACCTGTGGGCATTCTCAGTATTGGGGCATATTATTGAGTCATGTGACTTCAGTTAGCAAAAAAAAAATGCTTGGATTGGTGGCACTGTTGCATTGGGGAAATCACCCTGCACATAGTGGTCACTGGGAATTAGGAGGAGCAACTAACTGGCAAATCTCCAACTATATTCTCCTCATAGAAATGGCTTTACATTAAATAGTTGCACATAGTAACAAAAAGAATCGAATGGTAAAGCTGCAAACATTTAAGAATTTTTCATAATTAAAAACTGGTCCACTACCATGTGAACTAACAAGGGGAAAAACTTTTCAATGCGGAAAGGGTGGAAAGGGCAGGAATGTTTGTGAGCATAAGGGACAATTGCCATTAGATGGCACCCTAGTCAACTTGAGTACTTTGCCCATGCCCTGGCATATGTACCTAGGTGAAATGATGCCGATGGCACTCTGTAAGCAACTAAATTTTTGGGTCAGTGCTGTATGTTAATCTTTCTTATAATAAAAAATAATCATGATAATACAATGATAAACTGGTTATAAAAGAAATGGCATGTCAATACATAAAAATCTGCTGTGTGATTGCAAAAATCACTTATCCTAGATAAACTGATAAATGTGAAAGTAGAAACCTGCTTGTATAACTGCATAATCTTCTTTAGTACCTATTTATCTTATATGCATAAAATGAAAAGAAGGTTTCAAGAAAATGAAGTAAATCTCTGTAATCACATTACTGCTCATTCTAACAAAACAATAAATGATAATCACAGGATTACTGTGGGCGTGCATACCCATAGCCATAAATTCATACCCATAAATTGTGTAAATATCACCAAGTTTATACATACATATAGTCAAGCCCATAATTGTTCATACTAAGACAAAAGTCATATAGACAAAGGAGCTCAGTGAGGACCTGTATCTGCGCATTGTGGCTGCTCACAAGTCAGGAAAGTGCTACAATGCCATATCTAAATTTTTTCAAGTTCCAGTGGCTACAGTGCAAAGTATTATTAAAAAATACAAGATGGACGGAAGCCAAAAGTGAAACCTGTGCTTGCCAGAAGGATAGTGAGAGAGGTGAAAAAGAATCCAAGGACCACCACCAAGGCCATCCTGGGTTCTGCTGGTGGCAATGTCTCAAGGCAGACAATCAAATGCACACTGCACACTGCTGGGTTCCACGAATGCAGACCAAGGAGGAAGCCACTTCTCCAGATAAGGAACACAAAAGCTTGCTTGGCCTTTGCAAATGCTCATCTGGACAAAGAAGAAGATTTCTGGTCTTCTGTGTTATGGTCAGATAAAACAAAAAATGAATTGTTTGGTCACAATGATGTTTCCTTCATTTGGCATAAAAAAGGAGAAGCCTTTAACCCAAAAGAACACCACCCCCACTATCACACATGGTGGTGGGAACCTAATGCTTTGGGGGTGTTTTTCAGCCAATGGACCAAGGGAACATAATCACAGTAAATGGCACCATGAAAAAAGAGCAATACCTGAGGATTCTCAACAATAACATCAGGCAGTCTGCAGAGAAACTTGGACTTGGGCACCAGTGGACAGCAAAAGTGGTGAAGAAATGGTTAGTAGACAACAAAAAAAACATAACGTTTTGAAATGGCCCAGCCAGAGTCCTGACTTGATTTCAATTGAGAATCTGTGGAGGGAGCTAAAGATCAGGGTGATGGCAAGAAGCCCCTTCAACCTGAAAGATTTGGAGCTCATTGCTAAAGATAAATGGGCAAAAATATCTGTGGAGAGATGCAAAAGGTGGTCTGCAATTAAAGGAAGTGTTTGATTGCTGTAATAGCCAATAAAGGCTTTTCTATTAATTATTGAGAAGGGTATGAATAATTTTGGACATTACACTTTTTGCTCAAATGTAAATAAAAGCTGAGAATTTTTTTCCCCACAAAAATGCCTCTTGTACATGGTCTTATTATCTTTTGGGAGACACCTATGTCATTTCCCATCAAAAAATAACTTGCTGGTTGAATAAAAGTAACTTTAAGAGGTATGAAAAATTATAGGCTCAACTGTATATGCCACTTTTATTAAAGCAACTATGCCAGACTCACACGTGTAGATGTTGCTGCATGAACCTAAAGTTAGCTTAAGGATGAGGCTCCAATGGGCAATTTAGGAGTGGCTGAGGTGAGTTTTTTAGACCATTTTCCCCATTGTGTCTGTCCCCGGTCCACTGTCTCCCGCTTCAAGTAGCAGGTGCAGGAATAAGAATTTCCTAGCATGGGGCTCAAGATTTGTGAAGGGGGCCCTTTAACACTTTACTACTGCTGAGTTCTAGAAAGCTAACAGCCTTCTCCCTGGATTATGTCAGAGACGGTAGGAATTAATCATGCCAATGAAATTACTATAGTAGAGGCATTTTTCTTTCTTTAGAAGAGTTATATTTTATTTTTGGATAAGGAATAATGCACTTGAACATACAATGCATATAGGGGAGTTATTTAACCTACCAAAGGATTTGCATTCCTTCTAATGAGTAAGTCTGCCGGAAGTCTCAGGGGTTAGTTACTAAGCCAGAAAATTTCAGGGTTGTACTAGTGAGGTATGATATCTGGGGGTTCAAATGTGCTCTACTGTGAGAGTTACATTTGACCCAAAGCCAGCTGGTGACCTGTGGATGGAGACAAATCGGAAGCTCAATCAGGAACAGGGAGGTCCATCTGCAGGAAGCTGACGCGTAGGAGAGTGAGGGAGACCACATACATATGGGAAGAGTACCAAAACCCATCTCCTGGTACTTATCTGAGGAGCTCACTAAAACGTTATGTGCACCCCTAGTTATATACTAATTTAATGGCTGTTTTAATGAATAAAAATTTGTATTTGTTTGTGTATCTTATATTGCACCTTTGGGAGAGTTGGATTAAATAACCAGTCTAAAATACTAGTTCACCTGTTTAGGTGGAGCAGGAAATTACTGTGCCTTGCCTGGTGTACTGGGAAATTAGAATGTTCTAGACTATATTGTGGTTTAACACATGGTTTAACTGATTTCTAATTACTTATTTTTTCACATACAAAGTATTATGCCACATATTCAGTACCAGGGTATAGAGAAATAATTATGGTGAAGGTGGGCACATCCAATTGTAATCTTTAGTACTAAATAACAGCTTGTATTGACCAGACTGATTCTGTTTGTCTTGTCACAGAGGTTATAAATTGCTGTATGTAGTTCACTTGACATGCACAAGTTAATACAAACATAATTAATTCAAAGACGACACAGAATTTCTGCCTTAGAACTAAAGCACAGAACCCAAAAAGGCAACTAAAATCCTAAAACCTTTTTTTGGCTGTCAAAAAGCTGCTTAAGGAGCATTGGGAAAAATTCCAACTTCTGCCTGAAACAAAATTTAATGTCACACGCACTTGAAAATGACGCATATTTCCCAACAGATCCTTATAAACTGGGACATCTCGCTAAGCAAAAGCATAAAACAAGTGACAAAGATTTCAAGAAACGGGATTATGTACTTTTATATTGGGCGCATTGAAGATATTATACAATACTATGGAATCATGTATCTTTACATTAAAGTGCATCAGTAACAAAATTTAAACATTATAAAAAGGGAGTTGTAGACTTTCTTTTTAAAAGATAAACATATAGAAATGTGCTTGATGCAAAATAACCTGTATAATTTTAACAATTATAGTCGCACCGGTTTGAAAGTAATATGGAATAGCTGAAATGGATGCTGGACCAGGGGTGTCAGTATATAGCCATATACAGACACATATGCTGCCATTGCTGCCTAATGCTCCTTCAATACACAGATTAAATTAAATACAATAATTCAATCATTTCCTGTTAACCCGAAAAAGTAGGAGGGCAGACATGAGGTGGAACTTCAGGGGTGAGGATTCTGCTTATCAAGGAGGAGCTACCAAAATCACAGCCATAGACTGCCGCTGTCCCACTCTCACCCTCAGAAGGACCTCTTAGCATTTATCAGTATACAGAGTCTATATCACTATGGTTGCACAGCTCTGGGTGGCAATACTATTGCATGATTTCAAGTTTAAGGACTAGTATGTTCCACTGGCCACTGTAGGTTCTGATTTCAATCTCAATATAATAATTTCAATGTCACCTGCAGTAAAAAGAAGTTTGGAAGGATGTACTACAAGTTTTAATTACAAAGCTCTTTGAATGAGCTGCCCCAATAGTAGTGATTTTATATCAGGCAAGACACCTTGACATATCAGCTTTAGGCTAGATTTCCCTGCTGCAGCCCAGGAAACAACCAGTCGCTCCTGCAGCCACACAGGAAACAACCTGTCACAAGCTCCTGCAAACTTATGCAGGCACTCGGGGGTCATTTAGATAACAACCCCATGACAGGTCTATAGGGTGAAAGGCTGAAAACCTACAGGCAGTCTGCTGCGTCTGTCGGGTTGGTTGCACTAATTGGTCATCAGCAACTTGTTTATTGAACAACCATGTAAATTTATCAATGTGGCCTGATACTAAAACCAGCGTTAACACAAATCTAGATTACCAAAAACATGACAACTTACATAAGTCAGACCGAACTAAACAGTAATTAAATCCTAAACAAGGGAGATATGACTTAAATAGGTTTAAATGTGGAACAGAAATTTAGAATTTTTATGTATTATGTCCCAATTACTTAGAGCTTGGTAAGTGGGATCATTTTGATTAAAGGTGTTTTGATGATACCCAAGTAGAAAATCAATTCCCTTTCTATTAGGATAACTGGGTTTTCTCCCAAGCGTCTCGGATGGCCTCATTGTTGATCTGAATTATCTGTACATTTGCATAATCATAATAATAAGGCATTTTTAAAAGAATTTGCAAAATATCCAAGTACTTGAAATGTCTGGTCTTCAATGTCATTATTTTTAATGTAATTTCTTAATTTAGTATGGAACAAAGCAACTCAAGGAAAACTTGAATTAAGATATTTTAAGCAATCTCAATTTTTTTTTGTCTTTTTCTTTATTAATACAAAAGCTAAATTGAATGCTTAGCTTAAGAGCCATTTGCATGTCAGAATTTCTACCCAGCTGTCATTAGACCTCAGGAATTCTAAAATATTTAATGGGTCTCAAGCTTCTGCAGTATCCCCAATATGTCAATTATTTTCAAAAGAATGCACAGCCTTTTACCTGGCAATAAAAATGGAAATACCTAGTTATAAGTCATAGAAAGAAGACAAAATAAAACCGCTTATCTATAGATTACACTTTTTATTAGTTTTATCACATTTGGCTAAAACCTTATTACTAGTTATTTGTATTTTATTTCGTGTGAGCTTTAATCAACATATGAAATTTACCTACTGTTAACTAATATGAACAGTTAGAAAGGATTAAAGTAAAAATTATATGTAAAAAAACAAGAAACCTGATGTAGGAAAGTCATATGAAGTGTGAGGACCTCGGCAGTACCAGGTACCACCTGCTGGTGGCACTGTGCTTGCCTGGGCTGGGTTGAGGACACCTGCCTCATTAGCCTGAGGGCTATATAGGTGTGCCTCATCTACACATGCATGCAGAACATTTTTATTTCAAACTGAATCTGTATCTTTACCTGAATATCTGAACGCTGGTCCACTCTGAATCTGAACCCTGCACATCTGAACCTATACTATTTTCCACACCGGTTTTTCCTGTTTATTGTAAGTTCACAATAAACCTGTTTGTTTACTATATCCCTGTCTGGTTGGCAGTGTGTGCTGCCTGTCTGGTTGGATCCTTGTGTGGATCCTGACAAGAAGGTATCAAATTACCTCCATGGATATACAAATTAGTTATGACTGTAATCAGTCTGTGAAACTGTAAAAAGGAGAATATTCGGACGATCCACCGGAAAATCAGGTGCAAAACGAAGAGTATATGGGGGGTTTAATTAAAACATGCCTAAGTGTGGATTATGTTCAGTATCACATGTTAAAATGATAAGCAAACCCAGACTTATATACAGCAGAATTCAAATGTAAATCTTTATTTTCTTGTACTAGTGACAGAAACATAACAAGAGTGATGGAAGAAAAAGACCAAGCGTTCCATTACTTCTTATGCTGGTTTCCCTTCCTCCTGAGTTCATGTTGGTCAGCCAAGGTCACCTGTCTGGTTTAAGGATATATAGAAGAGACCGCTAATATCTAGGAAGAGTTAGGACCCATTTTGATGTATGTGGTGTGTTAATGCATGTGCCAAATGCAAGTTTTATTAAGACAACTAAAGAAAATCCATTCTCAGTCCATTTGAAGCTTTTCTCCATTTAAATGTAAAAGTGGTAACATCGGATGTATAGGTGCAGTTAGGCCCCTTTATAAAAATCCCTTTCAGGGGTTTAGAAGCCCCCATCATTAGGCTGTGAGACTTCTCAAGAAGTGATGATGGATGTGAGGTGGCTCTTACAGTACTAGAAGAGCATGTAGCTTTTGACTGAACACTAATTTAGAAGCCTACTGAACTTGATATTTCTGTGTTATTTGTTCACATTTGCATGCATGACTGAGTTTAATTGCCTATACATTAAAAGATCAATAGGCTTGGGAGAGCAGAGGGGCAAACTCAAATGTAACATAAGAAATCAAGATTTTCCTGCATTTGCAGTTGCAATTCTCTATAACCCAACTGATAATTCTAATATTTATTTTACATGATATATTCAATGTGCGGGCACATGACAGGTTTACTTTCACGTACCATCCATATCATACATATGGTATGTTCATTAACTTAATTTTATTGTAAACAAGGTATTATAACTTAACTTTTGTTAAGAAAGCAACTGTTTGCCTCCAAATGCTTTGACATGCTGCTGATATTTACAAGACAACAACCTCTGGGGATAGGGTGACACTGCAATGGTTTTCTGAAATATGTGTTGCTCTGATCTGAGATTTTAAAATGTGGGTGTGTATATGAATGTCAAAGCTCACATCTTAGCTAGGGTATCTGTGAGTAATGTTTATGTCCAAAAAGCTTTATAATCGCCTTTAAAAATGTTATATCCCATTTCCCAGACTTCAATGGGATACAAAAGAAGCAGCTGTGTGCATGTGTTGGATTAGTTTAATGGCTGTCAACACAACAGTGGATCTGCAGAATTATTTTTGCTCATGAAAACGAAAAATTAAAAACTAAACACGTTTTGTAATGTGATTACCATTCCCTTGTTTATTGAGCCTTGATTTTGAAGCATTTACTTCAGGCTTAATGGAAAACAGAATAGGAAAAATGTGAATGCAGTCTATGTGCTCATGGCCCTTTGCTCTGGGTTAACAGCAGAATGGAATGGTGGCATGGTGCACAGGATAAACACTGTCAGGTCTGAACCTTGCAGAGAGGACCACAAAATCCAATTAAGTAATCTGTTGTCACCTTCTAGTGTGTATATATTCAACTTAAAGAGACATTCAGGGCAAAGTAACAACCCACCCCAGCAAGGTATTCTCACTGTTCTACACACCTCTACTGCCTGTCCACTCCATCTATGAAAGGGGTTTTTTTTTGCCCATAAAGGTCACGTACAGGCAAGGTTTTGTGGTCAACCATGTTACTAACAATTGGTATCTGAGCACTAAAAATGGACAACCTTGATCTATGACCTTGCTTTGTTTCCCATATAAAGGTAGCCATACTCTGCTCAATTTGAACCCGATTTTTTCGGATGATCGACTGAAAAATCAGATGGCCCGGCTGGTGCGATAGACCAGGAATCTGCTGCATGTCAGATCACAAGGTGATCCGACATGCCGATAAATTCCTGGCCGATACCATTACTTTGAATGATAATTCAAATTCAAGGTAATGGTTGGCAGACAAAGGGTGCCTGCCAATCAGCTCAGAGGCCATCAGTGGGATAACATCACCTTGCTGAAGTCGATCCCTCATCTATCGAGGCAGAAACGTCTTGTGTATGGCTACCTTAAGAGTGTACAGCCCGAAATGCCCAATTGCCAAATAGCCAAAACACTGTCATGTGGGTACAGAGGAGTTATAACATTAGACATTGGAACATATCCAAGATGGACTCCTGAAGTGGTAAAAAAAAAAAAGAAAAAATATACATAGAAGGAGGGGGTTATTCATGTCAAATTTTCCTGCTAATTATTTTCTTAGTCACTGAAATAGAACAAGGCAAGCTGCAAGAGAAGTAAAATTTATGTTCATACTTACTTTGAGTAAGTAAATTATTAAATACCCATGCCTATGGATCAGCATGACAGTCAGACATCTATCAAATACAAAATATTAGCAATGGTCTCTATAATCCACATAGTACTGGTTGCAATAATGAAAAACAAGCAGGAAAATTAAAAAACTAAATTGTAGCTTTCTGAAAAATACTAGCAGCTGTATAATGCGGTGAACATCTGTGTATTTCCTGCACTGAAAGCTAATGTAACAAGGAATTCCCCAAACTCCCCTGTCATTTCCAGTGCATTCAAACAGAGATGACACATAAGGTGTTATTATTTGCACCTTAAATTATGTGCTAATTGCATTTCCTAGTTGGTTGCCTCTACCTTAACCTGCAGCTGAAAAAGAAAAGTTAGAGAGTAAATCATATTTATGTTTTCTTTTTGCTGTAGAAAATACCTAATAGAAAAGTAAAAGAGAGGGAATGTCTGTCTGTTGATAACACTGGTGTCTTTGTGTTGATGTATTAAGTATGTATAAACAAAGTGGATGTAGAGGAGGCTTAGGGGGTATGAGGATTGGCAACACTTTTCCAATGAAAAAAAAGTAAAATCTATGCTGTAACATTGACTGTATGCACTGGCTTTGGATAGATTTAAAGTGGACCAATACATGGTGGAAAATATTTGTTTTGGTTAGCCCTTCTCTTACTCACTAGGTGCATAAAATGGAAAAATCGCTTACTCACCATATTGTATCTATGGATGAGTAGTGCTTTTACCCTAGATCATGAAGTTTGAAGGACTACAGATTGCTACCCCATGTCCTTTGTTCCATAACATAGATGGACAAAGGAGACAAGGGGCAGGCAGATGTTTTGTGGTGCACAAGAACAAGCTTAAGAGGTTAGGCCCTGACCTAAAAGAGTGAAGATAAAATAAAAGGGTATGTGCTTACTAGATTTTCACATCAACAATCTTTCAATATCACAATTATTATACCACAAGATCAAACAAGAGCTTTTCATTACAATGTTTAATAAACACATTAAATACAGTATATAATAAAAGCTTTCTATTCCACTGAAACAAAACAAAGGGTATATTGCATGATTAATGTAGTGTACTATCCCCATAAAGCCTTTGTCCCATCAGATCCCGGACTGGAAGGGTATAAAGCTTTGGAACAGAGAGGAGAGGGGCAGTACAGAGGAGATGGTCCTGATGGGACAGCAGCAACTGGACTAGAGAGCTGCTTTCAGGCCTGTTACCCTCCACCGTTTAAACCGGCATGCGGGCAGCTGGTGGACTCAATAGTAGGCATTCTGAAGATAAGACTAAGTTGCAGTTTGCATGCAGTTTGGGACACTTTGACATCAGCCCTGATACCCAATTTAAGTGGGGTGATGTTACCTGTGGGTATCCAGCATCAACTTGTGGCATCTTTACATGTCCTATCCTCCTGCAGAAGAAATTGGTGGGCTTTACACTCCTTTTGGGTGTTAACTATTAAAGGCCCTGCTCCCTATTTGGGACAGGCTAACTTGTTGCATTTCTGCTGTTAGTTTGGCATTTAAAGTGCATTAAGTTATGTGAAGATATTGTGTTTGTCTAAAAAACTATGCAGTACGCTCGCCTAGTGTCATTGGTTGATTCCTGAATCTAAAACGCAATATATCTTGCTTGTTTTAGTGCAAATGGTGATTTTTGTTCTGTGCAAAGACATCACAAGAAAAGTGTATTACATTCACCACTCTTCTTACATTGCACATAGTAATTCGAGGCGTGCCTGAGCTCTTTTCAGCACTAATGGAGCTGTCCAAGGTACCAGCCACACCTGACATTCTGTGCAGCTTCTATTCAGCAGTCTTATCAAACCGGCAATGAATGTTGTTTATCCTGCTGTTCCATCTGTGTTCTGTGAGATAATTATAAGTAAAAAGAACCCTTGTAATTGAACTCATTAGATTGTGGTTGCTCTCCCTCCCAATTTTCAGAATGTATTTATTTTCCATTATTTCATGCAGCATTTACTCACATGAACAATTTGGCACTGTACAGCACTGTGTCCTTTAGAAATCCAATGCTAAGCTTTAAGTAGAAAAAAATGGTGTCTATGCATAAGACAGCTTATATGTGTGAATCTTCTGTAACGTTTAGTGAATGAATACAGACATCAAAATGGTTGCAATTGTCTGCACTATTAGATGCACTTTCCACCCCCAGAAATTGGGGGAAAAAAGTGACTGCGTCTTATAGTCCAAAAATGCGACCCCCAACAAGGAGATTAGACAGGGAGGTGGAGGAGCTGTCAGATGACAGATCCGCCCATGGTCCATACTGCAGCAATGAAGAGAGAGATAGATAAACTGCCATCTACCTTTCTCTCCGTCTCTGTGGGAGCAGCAATCATGCTGCAGCTTCCACAGACACAGCCATAGAGCAGAGACTCTGCAGTCGTTCCCCCCCACGGCCCCTCTTCTCCCTGAATACTAAGGAAGGTGATGTAATGTGCCCTGATAGTAGTGCTGCTAGCGACATCTTGTGGCTGAAATTAGCTATTGCATTGATTAAATTAATTGTATTGATCCAACTGATTTGAACACTTTAAATATTTTTTCTTTCTGGTTTTCCTGCTATTAAAACTGGGTGCATCCTATAGTCCAAAAAATACAGTATATGACCTCTTCTTCAGTCATGTTGCTAGTACTATGAAAAGAGGAATTTAGATGAGGGAAAAATATGTGTCCTTCAGCATTTCGGTTAAGTCAGACTGCTTTAGGCACACCATAATGATTGGCCATTAAACAATGTTAAGAAAAGTTAAACCCTAAAAAAAGGGAAAATGTAGGTTAAAAGTCTTTAAGATGGTCAATAGCACAGAGTATGGGGCTTTCAGGTCTGGAGCGCCCCTTTGTGATGGATACTAGCATAATCAACTATGATCAGTAGACTCACTAGGTGGATTACAGATAAGTAATATATACGGTAATTAAAAACACAACTGCATTGTAACCATTTCATCCATCATTTAAAACTTATTTTGGTATTTGGAGATTTTTGGTGATATATTTCTCTCATGAGCGTTTACATAAACAGCTCTTAAAAAATGTAATCTTAGACTGGCTGGCATGATATTTGAACAGTGCAGGAATATACTAATGTTATACTATTTTATTCTGATGTAATATGGATCATATCCTATCCTTGGTCCATACTGTAATATGTCATTCAATAAAAAAATTTTATGGTATGAAGTATGATTGTCATTTCTTCAACAATGTAATGATTTGTATCTCATACTATCACACATTTGACAGTTAATGGTCAGAAAAAAAAAACAAGAGGGTTTTAAACTGCAACAAGAAAGGCACCCATGTACAGACACTTTAGCCAGGTTTCAATTTGTGTCATACCATTCACATAGATATCACTGCAGTATTATTCATATCTGCATAACCTGTTTGGGTGCAGTTCTGTTTTAGGTATGACTAAAGGATATTTTTATAGACTGCTAGAACTGCAGTTCTTTCCAGTAACAAATAACACCATACCATTAGTCATCCTGGAAACTCTCCTGTTACTCATGCAAGTGACATCTCAGTCAAACAGCAAAGCTGAAATGTAGAAGCTGTTTTATAATAGGCAGATAAAGGAAAATTAAGAAGTATGAGATACATATTGTGGGGAATCTGCCTCAAAGGTGTACTTGTGTAGCAATGAGACCCATAGGTCCTGCTGATGAATTGATGCTTGGGTCTGGGCAGCGGCAAATGAGAGTTCTTTGAG
>CM070043.1:39724993-39735717 GCA_036250615.1 Ptychadena robeensis | reverse complement strand
GTTGAGGTTCAGCTCTTTGCTCAGGGCAGACTTGACAAAGTCTCTACCCTAGGAGTCGCAAAGGCCTCAGAAAGGTATCTCTGGCTCACAGGAGAATGCAGTAACACAGGAACAATCAGACCAGCAGAGCCCCAGGAGGGGGATCCCTGGGTCACACTCAACCCAGACCTGAGAGAGCTGAACCTTTATATACCCTCCTGACAACATCCAACATTCCAGAGGGATGACTAAGTTCCCTCCAAAATGTTGCAAAGTAAGATGAGCAGGTGTTGTTGTTGTCTAGCTTAAAGGACATTTCCCACCAAAACTCTAGAGGGAAAAAGGTCCAGCCTGCACCTGCCAGAGAGAACCAAGTTAACCCTTACCACACTTAGCACTATCTCACCAAAGGGGTGCTACACTCGCAATGACATCAGTCCACACAATCTTTCTCTCTTAACCTCCCTAGAGCACTGCTGAGGTACAGATTTCTGTACCAAAAGTGCACCATAGACTTTAACCAAATTTTTTTTCAATGTTGTAGGCATGTAACTAACCAAAATCTGTCCATACAAGGGTCTAGTAGACATTCCGACTATAATAATGCATGAAACGAACAATTATGTAAAATAAAATTACATTTTTTTCATGTAATTAAAAAAAACATAATAATAAAAGGTATCAATTGGTGATAAAATCTCTAAAATACTTCTTTAGTATGAGAGATTTCAAAACAGTATGTATTCATATTTGTTTATAATAAAAGTTTAATGCAATTTAACTGTGTTTTCAAATTTGGCTCCTCCACCCCCAATGTAATGTCATTAGGACCATCACACTGGGGGTGAAAGAGGGGGTTGAAGCACCTGGGGGGGGGGGGAGACTTTATTTCAGTGTGCATTAAATTTTTATTTCAAAATGAATCAGCTCTAAGCAGAAAGATGTATTCAGTCTGATTTGAAAGAGGGGGGGGGGGGGGGGGGGTGGGGCTTTTGCCGTGTGCATACATTTCTTGTCAAATAATACTTTCTAAGCAGAAAGCTGTATTCAGTCTGATTTGAAACCACTCTAAACAGACTTGTTGGATTGTAAAAACTTACTGTTTTCTTTCAGATCGGCTGTGTGTTTCTCTTCTTCCCGGCCGGTGTCACATCACTACTTCCTGGACTGCGGGGGAGGGGGGGATACTTCTCCTCTTTAGAAGAAACAGTAAGTTTCCATACTTGAATTACTCTGATCACACTCCTGTGTTTAGAAAACTGTTGATCAGCGCAATTGATTGTAAGTCCGGAAGTCCAGGAGTCAGGAAGTGGACACTCTGGCTGGGGAGGAGAGATTTCTTGCAAACTCAGAGCAAACTGATATTTCTCAGTCCAACCACTGGAAACAATTCAAATAGAATACTGTGTTCGAGTGTGTTTAAAATATGCCAGATCGTCCCCCCCCCTTCCGGATCTTCTCCTCTCTGGAAGCTGCAGCGTGGACTGAAGCCGCTGCTAGATTCGGATCACACAGAAAATCCTAATCCTCTTGGTGCAGTCTTCAACTCAAGCATTTTTCTTTACCTCGGAAAGTCTGTAAAATGGCCTACTCACAGCTGGGACCCCACACACTGGCCCCTGCTATCCGCTGCTCCAGCAGCACAGTGTCTCCCCACCTCTCCAGGAGCCCTGACAGACTGGTCTCAGCTACTTTTGTGGAGACCCATCCAAGCTACCTTATTAGGGTCCAGCAGATGTATCTTGGTGGAGTGGGAAGACTCACCCAGTTTCTTCCATTCCCACTCCAGAATCCTAAATTGTTGGCACCAGAAGTGTTTCCAGAAAATCAAGTATTTCTCACAGAAAAGTACGTGCTATACACATGCTTATTCCCTTTGTAAGAAAACCAAAAAAGGGAGGAAAATATTAACTTAATATTTGGTTGCACACCCTTTGGAAAAAAAGAACTGAAATCAGTCGCTTCCTATAACCATCAAAAAGCTTCTTATAACTCTGGAATTTTTGACCACTATTTCTTTGCAAACTGCTTCAGGTCTCCCTTTGGAAGGGCATCTTTTTCCAACAGCAATTTTAGGATTTCTTCACAGGTTTTCAAAGGGATTTAGATCTGGACTCATTGCTGGCCACTTAAAAACTCTCCAGCGCTTGTTGCTTTTTGACATATGTTTGGGGTCATTGTCCTGCTAGAAGACCCAAGATCTTGACACAAACCCAGTTTTCTGACACTGGGCTAGTGTGACCCAAAATCCTTTGGTAATCCACAGCTTTCATGATGCCTTGCCTCCACCATATGTCACTATAGGTACTGTGTTATTTACTTTGTAGGCCTCATTCTGTTTTTGTAAACAGTAAAATTATGTGCTTTGCCAAAAAGATCTTGGACTCATCTGTCCACAAGACATTTTCCCAGAAGGATTTTGGCATTCTCCTCATCCCCCATCCTGGGTCTCCTGCCATAGCGTTTCATTTCATTTCATTGAAATGTCAATGGATGGTTCATGGTGACACTGATGCTCCACAATTTTTCCACAATTTTGGTTCTCAAGTCCTCAGACAGTCCTCTTCTCTTTCTGCTGTCCATGCTTAGAGGTACAGTATGTGAGAGATATTTAAATTTCTGGAAACATTTCTGGGGTGCCAACAATTTCATCCATGAATGTATATATATATATATATTTATGAATGTGTGTTCCTTCTTAGTTTTTAAGAGATTTATGTACATTTTAAAAGACAACACATATGGTCCATGTAGCCAGATCATTGATTTAATACATTTTTACCTGATTATTTTGGTACGGTAAGCAGTAAAATGCCCACGTTTTCTTTCTGCCCTGTATCAATTCTAATCGACCTTTCAATTTTCTGAAACTTGTACAGTTCGCTTACAAATATGACTGATCGCTTAACAATCAATCAATAAACCATTGTTGATGTAATCTCTTTGAAACTTTAATCTCAAATTAATCTTTGTGACGAACATTTTTTTCCACGGGTGTGTTCTAAAACATTTTTATAGCTTGAAGCAATGTATGGCATATATTTAATAAATTGTTATTTTCAGAACTTGCTAAGGATTCCTGGTTGGGTCTTTTCTGGTAATAACTAAAGACTAAATTTAACCAGACAGACAGATAGGATCTCATCAGTCATAAGTAGGACATTAAATCCTACCTTTTAGCAGCTTATTGCTATAAACATGCCCTTGTGGATAGGTTTGATTTTTTAATCACCAAATTTGAGACTCTTATCAAATGTCAGCTAAAAACTACGGGCTAAATAGTTAAAGACATAATTTTGCTCATGGAATCATTCATGATATTGGTAAAAATCAGTGACAGAGTAGAGTATGGGATTACGTCCTACACAGCCAGGAAGGATTCTAATGGCATCATTGACACTTAAAGCAGATAGAATTACTCTAAACTCCAGATGTGTGACATATGACATGCTGCAGACCCCACCTACGAGTGAGCTTGGGAGACTTCAATACTTTGGGCTACAGGGGCTACAGGCAACTAGATCAGGGTAGAAAGCCACTTCTAACGGGACTATTGTAACTAAGTCTGTTGTATTTTAGGGTCTGGTTGTATTTGTGGTCAGGTTACAAGGGTCAGGTAGCTACAATGTACTGATATCTTATATTTCACAAAGCTTTGCAAAGCCCCAGCTGTGCAGGAAAATCCAGCAAGGTCCATATTCATCTTTCTTATGTTGTAGTTAACCTGTCAGCAATTAACCATAGCTGCTCGATAGACATTTATCATGTAAGGGCAAACAAGTAAGGCATGTTGCTGGTAAGAGCTATATATTCTAAGCTGTAATTTGTGTTTTTTTGGCCAGTAACCATTTCTCCTCTTGATAGTCAACATGCAGATATGGAAAGTTCTCCTGCAAGAGATTTCCTGGAAAAAGAACTTGATCAGTTTAAACATTATATTGGGGTTATCTATACCTTATTCACTGATCAGGATCCAATTTCTGCTGTCTGGGAAGGTTAAACAAGTCATATCATCCATCAGAACATCACTGATTATTTTTTTAATTAAAATAATTATGTGGTTCTTCATGAGTTCTCCTGTAAAACATGCTTAGTGGAAGTATAGCCCAAAGGTATTAACTTCCTATGTTCTTTAATGCTAAATGGGAGAACTAAAAGAGAGCTGTCACGGAAAGAGAGCGGCATAAAAAGCTTCTTTCTATATAAAACAGCAAACAATTCAATAGCAGAGTCAACCCAATCAGTCCCTGTTGACAAGTTACACTATGCTGAAGGAAAGGGTTAAAAATGGTTACCTTCAGTTTGCAGCCACTGTTTCAGTAGGGCAAAATTACAAACTTTCATATTTATTGATATAATGTCTACAATTGAGGAGGTTTTTATCTCATCAGATATAACGATAAACCTTTTTATATGGAAACAAACTTACATTTTGCTTTGAAACTGGCACAAGCAAAGTGTAACATGTGTGATATCAAATGTTAAATAAACACAGCTGTGTTATTCATTTAAAAATAAAAATAAATAAAAAATCTCATGGGCCAAATATAATAACTCTATGGGCCAAACTTGTCCCCAACATTGAAACATGACACCTCTGTACTACAGAGTAAGTGTACATTTACACATTTACGTTTTCCGGGCTGCTGTTAGAAAACGACCACCTTGGGTGGGCATCTGCATACTCTGTTCTGCGGCTCACCCCCATGTTAACCCTATTGAGCAACTGACTGATAACTGCCCAGGGAATGCCACATGCCGCATTCCCCAGGCAGTTGCCGTAATTGATAGTTTAACAGGCAGTTACCAATCGCACGTGTAAACGAGCCCTAAATGTTCTTTTCCTTACTTTTTGTTTTTTTAACTATGGGTGGGTAAGCCACCAGTCACAGGGTGAAATATAAACAGAATGTTGTGAAAAAATCATCTGATTTTACCTCTTTCTTTTTTTATTTATGTTATTGCAAATAAAACATCTCTTTGTCTACTCATAAAAAAGTGTGCACATTAAACAATGCTTTCAGACCACAATACATATTATTGATTTAAACAAACAGATTAATGCAGTTTGTGTGAAACAAGATGCTACTGCGATTACCATAAATATGTCATACACCTAGCAAAATCTATCTGTGCAGATTTACGGCTCTGATTTTAGCCGCGTTGCGTAGATAAATATAAAAGCTTCCAGCTGCCAAATCACATTTGGTTGATGGCCAGACCTTTCCAAAGCAAGTCATGCTTCTCCAAATGTACACATTCACCTCATGTAGGTATCCAGGCAACAAGGACGGGGTGTACGGAAGGATATGTTTACACACCGCTGACAGCTAACCTTATCTATTTTCATTAAGGACAGTCATACCTTAAAGAGTTTGAGAGACCAGTACTGAGGCTTCAGATATGATCATGCAGAGAAAACATTGAACCCATGATATAACAACTAAAGCTGGAGACACACAGCTCGATGAAAAAGCAGATTAGAGCAACATCGGGCGCCTTGCGTGCTCACGGCGCCCAATGTTGCTCTATTCTGTTACCAGATTTGAGCCATCCACGGTTCCTTCAAGCAGGATCAACGAATCCTGCTTGAAAGGTCTCGACCAAACAGGTTTGCAAAATGCTGGAAAACCTTGGTCGAAATCCATTACTTTGAATGGGGAAGTGCTGCGGCTCGAGATGGGGGCAGTTCAGCCTTGCGCAATGATGTCATCTCTCTTGGTTGGAGCTTCCTCGAAAAGGCCATGTATCGAGCCGCGTGTACCCAGCTTTAGTTCTCCTATAATGTGTATGTCTGAAATAAATATTATTGGGCAAGATTATTAATCTACTGTTTAATTATAGTACTTATATTTTACAATACAATGTTCTCTTATACTGATAACAATAGATAGCCCTTTGCTATGGTGTTGCATGTCAGGCAAGCTAGGCATAATGGCCTTCCATTAAATCAATTTTAATGGGTCGTCAGCAAATAAGAAATATTGCATCTAGTTTGAAACAGATATTCTACATAAACATGACTCTACATTATAGGATATCTATGAAATAAATGTGGAGGGTGATTTTGCCAAACTCCATTTAACAACTGTAGGAGCTTGGTAAACTCTGCCTTCATGCAGATGACAAATTTTGAATATTCAGTCTTTAATACTTGTTCCATATCTGAACATGATAAAAATAATGAGATCAGCAAATCAACCAGAAAGTTAGCATTTGCAGGCAGTTTCCATTATCTATGTCTTCATAGACAGTTGACAGCTGTGCGGTTGCCACTTTCCAACCAGTCGACTTTTGCACGACCGGTCTTTGATGCGATTATCTTTGCAATTTTAATATCATTCGTCAGTCTAACATCGATCTATTGCAACACCACACAGTGTGATCAATTCAAAACCAATTGATTCCTTTACTTAGATTAGCGGCATGCTCCATAGTACGATCCCAATACCAAGAAAACTTGTACAATCGACCAATTTACCAACATGTCCGATCACGGCTAGATCAATTTTATGTTCGATTTCCATCACTTTTGGTGGATCATACCATTTCTGTTAGATCAACTTAAAATTAAAAATTTTTTGGGTAGATCGCACAGAAATATTGAACCTTGTATGGGCACCTTTATGCAGCATCTATAAAATGGCCTCCCATTTAGAATGGTCAGGGACAGTTGAATACCGCTCATCAAAACCACTTGAATAATAATGAATGGTGGTTTGGTGATGGCCTCTTACTATCCAATTTCAGACAATACTGTTATGAATCAACTGCTACAAAACTATTATTTACTAAGAGGACCCCCCCCCCCCCTGTGCCCCAAGCCACCGCTCACCTGCGCAGCACGGAACGTGGGCCGGATACCTACCACTCGGGGGGGGGGGGGTTCTGATCATGCTCAATTTTCTCTGCTATATGCCATGTCACATGGCTGAACCTAAAGTAAGTACAATCTTTACTATTGATTAATACTAATAATCAAACTATGGTCACTAATTATATCCTGCTGCTCACTGCTTCCCTTTGCAGAGAGAGATAATGGAATATCTTATAGATATATCTCCTGAAGAAGCTATGATATGTGAAACATGTCGAGACAAAATCAAGATACCCATGATCATTCTCTGATGTGGTGATGTAACAATACATGAATATGTGTACTTTCGAATTATGATATAGCCTAATTTGTATTGTCAACAATGTACATTAAAAAAACTTTTGTTTTTACTCAAAAAGTAGTCTGGTACTGCCTTTAAACCCCCTTAATCCCCAACCATTTAAACTGGTTGGGGAAACACGTTCTCTTTTCAATTCCTATATCCAATAACATGCTGGTGCAAACTTAAATGATTTTAAGATATTTGATATCAACTGGTTTTCCAAGTTTTAGTCGTATCAATCGTATTCTACAGCTCTACTTTATAATTTAAGTCCACGCAGGGATATCCTGATAAAAACTGTACACAATACAAAAAAACTGTATACTTTAGCAAGCAGATGATGCTACAATTTTGCAAATGTAGTTTCTTTTTATGGTGTTATCATTGATGAAATATTAATATACAGTCATCTGAGCAGCATGAGCACCACCTGGTATCAGATTATACAAGTGGGCAAAATTAGTTTTATCCACCAGTTTGATTACGCATGCACCTGCAAATAGCATAGAAAAGATGCTCATTTCATTCTGTAGTGCTCTTTATTGAATCTTAATTGAGCTAAAACAGAGTAGAATCAGCCTTTGAAGTTCCATAACCTCTAATGCTCAGTAACTGAATAATCCCTCCTAGCAAAGTCATAATAGGGCTTTCAGGTCTTGTCACACTGTCCCAGCCAAACATCCACAATTCCATCCAAACATTCTTCTGGAACAATGGTCTTTGGAGACACAACACCATAATGGAGTGGTTTGGTTTGCGCTAAATGTGGCTCTGCGCACTGTAGTCAAGCACAGCATATCCACACAAACACTTTATACCAACTATAAAGTATGACTTAAGTTTGGCTTACATGCAATAGGGACATAAGCAAATCCACAACAGGATGGCTGAAGAATAAAACCAAGGTGTTGCAACTGTCTATATAGGCCTGAACATTTGGCACGCTGTGGCAGGACCTTAGACAGTTGCAGAAATGAATGCCTGCAGACCTCAATGAACTGAAGAAACATTGGACCACAATGATGATGTCAAAGGCTGACAATAGTTTTCATTTATTCAAATAATTGTAGATCTGCAAAAGCTACTTAAAGAGAATGAGTGTCGGTTCCAGTATTTGGAACAAGGAAGTAGAACTTCAGAACTCTGCAGCGTCACTTCCTGTAAGTTATTAGAGAAGTGAAAACTTGACAGGTATGTGTTTATGCTTCATCCCTCGAATCCATTGGAAAAGAATTATACCTGCCACACAATAGATGTCCCAACTCTCCACTAGCTTGTTTTTTTTCCATTTAACATATAGTGGTGCTTAAAAGTTTGTGAACCATTTAATATATCACTTTATTGTTATACGAAAGTGACCTAAAATATCATCTGATTTTCAGACAAGCCCTAATAAGCAACTGAAGGCCTGTCTGACAAATGTTGATGTTCAGGGACTTACCATAATGTAACAGAACTGAATATGACCCTAAAACCCTGCAATTCTGAAAAACAATTCTGTAACCCCATTCTGGTATGACCAGAGAATCTGGATGGGGTAGGAAGACCATGATACAGCTGGCTGTAAAAAAAAAACAGCTAAGCGGACCCCAGACACAGTGGCGGTATGTTTTCCCCCTCATTTCCTCCCCAAACTGTAAAGGCTCTTTCACACTAGCCACTAGAGCAGTTTGTGGTAATGAAAGGTAAACAGGTTGGCATAGGAAACCATTTGCACCTTTCACACTGGCCCTATGGCAGCATGCATTTTTGTGCCACAGCACAGCACATCTCCCATAGACTTGTATAGGAGACTTAGTGGAGCCGAATGTTTTCTTTACAGACACATGTACCGCCAATGGACGTGCCTGCATGAAAATGCAACATTTTTGCATGAGTATCATTGACAATAGCCATACAAAAATATAACGGAGACCAAGCCTTCCTCATGGCGGGAAAAGTTTTGGATTTTCTCTTGTAGAAATGCATCCCAGTGGCAGAGAATGGCAAAGCCAAGATCAGATTAAGTTATAAATCCTAATCCACAGCTGCTGCAAATTATGACAGGTCCACCAAATACGAAATAACATTGCTCTGTATGGACAACCTCGGAAAAAAACATACTAGGGAGACCAGGGGGACAAATTTATAAGCCCAAACCACTTAATAGTGCCACAGAAGCACTTTGTATGCATTTTCCATGGTTGAGATGTAAGGGGAAAAATTTGAGACTCTAGTCCAGGGGTGGGCAGATTTTTTGGTGATCAATTGTGTTCTGCTCACCCTGAATGATCGACCAAATCGGAATTGACTAAAAATCGGATCGGACATTGAACCGGCATGTTGTTTTTTTTTTGGTCGATCGTTTGGCAATCAAAATACGTTTGTGGACTTTATACCATAGCTCCCTATGCAGCAGCCTTTCCGATCGATGGAATCGGCCCATGTGCAAATCGACAACAAATCAGCTTCCCAAGGTGGTGTGCCATCGATTCCCGGGAATCGATCTGTGACAAATCGGCTGGTGTATGGCTACCTTTAGTTTGCCCATGTCCGTTCTAGTGCCTCCCAGTCAGGAAGATCCAATGTGGAGCCCAAGTCCTTTTCCCACTGCGTTTCCAACCTCTCAATAGAGCCGCCTGGTTGTGGTTTCTGGGCACTTGGCCACCTCAATTGAGACTTACTATCAGTGACATAACATACTAATGTACATGGCTGAAATGAAGCTTTGACCTATTTTATTCTCCACAGCCCTACAGTCATATGCAGTAAAATCAATTGTTAAATATTTAAATGCCCTAAATAGTTTGCAGCTCTGGGGTTCCTATGGCACAAGATCATCTCTCTAATACCTAGGAATTTATCATATGATCTCTAAAGATGGTGCCAAACAGCGTTTAAGCAGATTTGGACATAAGAACTGATTATCAGTACATGACACTGCTAATGGTTATCAAGATATTGTACAGAGCCTAAAAAAAACTACTTTATATTGTTGAAATCAGAACTTTCTGTTTTGAATGTATTCTCCATTCCAGGGCATTTCTCTTTAAACATGGCAGAATTTATGATTCATTGCACTAAAATGTGTCTGGGAAAAAAAAGGCGCAGCAAGGACTGGTGCCCGAGGCTGACTGACAACCAGCTCAGAATAACACAGAAACGAAGAACCCAGAGAGGGGAGGAGGATATGCTTCCATGCTTCACTGCATGTCTCTCAGCAATCTACGGCCATGAATGGTTTTCAGTAATGTTTTTCTGTAATTGTAAAGTAATTGTTATAAAAAAAATTCACAGAATAAAGCAGTTATGCAGATAAGACCATTCACTAACAGCCTTCTATGTACCTATGAAAGATTGTGTTGCATGTACAGTACAGTACATCTCATTCTGTGATACATCATATCACACATAACCTTAAACATAAAAAATTCACAGGCGTGAGTTGTCATATGATCAGAACTATTCACATTTTGGCGTTTCGGGCATAGAACTATAGTAGCAAACTACATCCAATTGTCTACAGGGAGTGCAGAATTATTAGAAAAGTGGTATTTTTGAGGAATAATTTTATTATGGAACAACAACCATGTTCTCAATGAACCC
>CM070043.1:39700059-39724893 GCA_036250615.1 Ptychadena robeensis | reverse complement strand
TACAATGTAAAAAACTTTTTTTCCATTAAAGTCTATGGTGCACTTTTGGTACAGAAATCTTCAGGAGTGCGAGGTTAAACAGCGGTACTGGTGATCCTTTTGCCCTAAACTATACAATGTGAACACAACTTTGGAAAGGAATTGAATTTGAAGAAATTGTTCTTCCAATTACACTGCATGGTAGTACATTTGATGAATGTTAAACAGACAGCCATTATTAAGAGTCTCACCTGATCCATGGGGTCCTCAAGAAATGTTCCCCAGCTATAGTGTCCACTGGCCTCTGGTTTCTGATGTCATCAATAGTGATGATCGCGAATATTCGGATTCCGAATATTAATCGCGAATATCGGCAATTCGGAAATTCGCGAAGATGGTGAATATATTGCCGAATATATTCGCAATTCTGGATATTCTGTATTTTTTATCCATTACACATGCCTCTCAATGCAAGTGCACGAATGGGAAAGCTGCAACAAGAGCTTAGCAACACTCCCTGCGACCATCAAAGTTTTTTAAATGAATATTGAGGTGATGCAAATATTGTGAAAATCGTCACTTTAAAAATTCGCGCCATGTTAAACATATATTGCGCGCGCGAAATTCGCAATAATAAAATACCCCGAATATTGGCAAATGCGAATATTTTCCAAATGTTTTCCATAAAATTTGCGGCGTGCCGCGAATACGAATGTTGCCTATGTTGTTCATCAATGCGCCACTGATGACGCCAGAGACGAGTGGCAGCGCCACACTTGGGGGCATGACCTGGTAATAAATTTAAACTGCAGATATTCGAAATATATATAAAAAAAAACGAATAATGGCGAATGCGAATATTTTCCGAATGTTTTCCATAAAATTGCGGCATGCCGTGAATACGAATGTTGCCTATGCCATTCATCACTAGTGATTAATGCGACACTGATGACGCCAGAGACGTGTGGCAGCGCCACACTTGGGGGCATGACCTGGTAATAAATTTAAACTGCAGATATTCGAAATATATTAAAAAAAAACGAATAATGGCGAATGCGAATATTTTCCGAATGTTTTCCATAAAATTGCGGCATGCCGCGAATACGAATGTTGCCTATGCCGTTCATCACTAGTGATCAATGCGACACTGATGACGCCAGAGACGTGTGGCAGCGCCACACTTGGGGGCATGACCTGGTAATACATTTAAACAAATTACATTGTAATCTAATTCAATTTACTGTACTTACTGTAAAAACATTATCATACTGGAATTTTTTCTTAATAAAGATAGAAGCAAGAAAGGATAGAAGGGATGTTAACAAACATATTACTTATAATAATAGCTTTCAGTGTGATTGATATCAGATTAAAGGAATCATTCATTCTGTAAACCAGTACTGACTCAAGTACTATCTGCTTGCCACAGTGACCTTTTGTGTTGGGTCTAGCATGTAATGTGTGCTTCAGCAACATCTTTAAAAAAGAATCAAAGTAAAAGTTGTAAACACCTGACACCTTTAATGTTTCAGGTGTTGGCTGCACATTGCTAACTGTATCAGCAAATTCATTCTCACTTGTCCTGGGTGACCTACTTATATACATATTGACAGCCAAATTCAGACACTATATATTTTATGAGGCACTTTATGGCTGATTTGAAACCATGCTGGAATTTTGTGTAGAAAAGCATGAATTCTTTTTCAAATGCTATGAAGAAAACAGGTTAATGTATCATTTTAGATTGCTGCCTTCTTCTTGGCCTGTTTTGAATTTTTTTGCAAAGTAGTGCATACTGAATGTATGTTTTCAAGTAATTATTATAAATTAAGCACTTAAGAGAGCCAACGTGATGAATCAGATATTACATTTTCAAGTCACCATTAGTGCTGAAGTATGTGGTCTTCTTAATACAAACTCTAAAAACTTTTTACAACTTTGTGGCTTGTCTGTGTTGTGGTCAGTACCCAGTTGTTTTTTTGCTTAGGGCCCCACTTGCTTGGCTGAAAACTGATAAATGAATGGCAGAAATTAAGCAAGGAAGAAGAGAACCTGGTACTACCATGCCATGTAGACTCATCCCCATGTTATACGGACAGGCTTAACATTGCTTTTTGCATATCACTCCAGGTTATATGCATAGAATCCTGTTTACTTTTTTTTTTACCCATAACTCCTCACGTGGTTCCCATACTCACAAAAAACATTCTGCCGGTCAACCGAATTGACAGGAACAATAGTGAGCCATTTACCAGTCCTCCCCTCTCCATAGAGCAGAGTCAGGACTGTTTGCCTAGTGATTGTTCATTATCTGGAAATTTATCATTCCCTAATATTGGCATATTGGAAGTGTGTACAACAAGGATTATGAGTTATGGAAGCTGATCTTGCACACCCTCATCATCTCCTTCAACCATGACCAGCTAATGGCTTTTAGCTAAGGAAGCCTCTTCTAACTGTGAGTATTTTGAATACATTGTACAGTTAATAACTAGTTAATTTTGTTAGATATTTACCACAATTTATTCTTATGAGGAACCCATAGGGACATCTAAAATTGCTGTAGTATTTGCTGTGTTTGGAAGATGCCCTGATTTTTTTTAAACCTAGTGGTTTTAGTGGTCAGTCTGTCAATTTAGTCTTGTGTCGCCACATTTACTGTAGCCATCATCAATTCTTTTCTACTTTTCTTTTGAATTGTTCAACTGCATTTTAAATCATGCAACGGGGCAACTAGGAAACATAACAATGGGAAGATTCAGAAATTATAGCTGTGAAGTTCCACTGTTTGGGCTTTTTCCCAGTGTAAAAATGTGATTTATCACATTTATTACTGGGAGACAAACCATATCAATGGCCACCAACTATACCACCAACAAGTTGGTGGATGGAGTAAGCTTCACCACATAGACTTATTTGGTGGCAACAACAAGATACTCTGGTTGAGACAATTGTTCACTGTGCAGATCAAATCCCAGATCAGGCATTGGGTTCCCTTACCGAGGGACCAACTTGTGATGACATCCCCTTGTGTCTACCTCCAAACTCTCCTGCCCTCCTGCAACATTCCCCCTACCTGCAGACAAACCTGGATCAGAGCTTTACTTATTCTTATCAAGAAACAAACGTACATCCCCTGATGAAGCGAATACATCGCAAAATGTGTTGAGCAAATTACAAAAAAAGTGTGTGTGTTTTTGAACAACCCTGTGTTTCTTATATATGTACAAAACAAAGATTTCACTGAATTTATTTAGTGTATTTATGTGTTTAACACATGCTGATGTACTAAAAAAAATCTAATGTTTTAAATGCAACTGCCTTTTAAATCCCCCTTGGTGGCCTCACTCAGGCAGGGGGGACTGCAATCTTTGGTTTTGGTTTTCATATTTTATTGGGATGTGGCAGATACCTATTTGAGGTTATTACCCATTTGGTTATTATTTTGAAAATGCATCCCAGAGAGTTATGACTTTTGATCCCCCCCCCCCCCCCCCCCCCCCCCCCCCCCCCAACCTGCCTCCCGTTTAGTTTAATTTAGTCCCACTTCCGGGATATAGTGTAAAAGAGACTTTAGACCATTGCATGCATGTAAGAGGCAAAAGGTTCTACACACAGTATAACTAGAATATCCCTTTTCGTTAAACTGTCCCTTTAACGGTTAACCAGATTAGAGGCATCTTATTGATGCCTACAGATTTTCAAATCATCATAGTTTCAATAGTTTTTATTAAGTTTTCAAGTATAATGTATACAGGAACAATGCATAGTTAAACAAAGCAAAGATTCAAGTAGTTACATTAAGTAGAACAGAATAAATTTAATCCTGAATGTTTGCCATGATAGATAAAATTTTTTTTTAAAACATTTGAGACGTAAAACAAATAAACCACATCATTACAAACAGATAAACAGAAGTAATACAAGTTTTGATTATTTGTAGAAGAAATGCATTTATTTTTCCATCAATAAAACATTAACCACCAAATCTGCTGATCTACATTAAACATTAAGTTACAGACATCATGGATTCAGTATACTCACTTGCCATCCCTTACTCAACCTTGATTTACATGGTGGAGAACAATGGGCCCTCTAGTGGTAGAAGTCTGCACACTCTGTCGTTTATCCTATGGAGCAAATTACTTAAAACTGTCCAGGAACGCCTCCTGTTGCGTTCACCGGGCAGTTATGGCAGTTGTTTGTTTACCAGGGCCCTTAGAGCCTGACCATCTTATAGCTTATAACACATAGTGAGTTGAGAGAGTCCTAAATAATATCTTCTCCCTTAATCTATTTTTTCTGAAGAATGTGTTTCCTTAAGGTGGCCATACACGGTTACATTTTTCCGTTCCATTGATTTAAAAAAAAAAAAGATTGTTTTAGGTCGATTCGTTTTAAAATATTTTTTGCTGAATCAATCGACCAAAAATCAAAAACTGATCGGACTTGTTGGTAAATTTCAGTCTATCATTCTAGTATCTGGTTTTCTTGGTACTTCGATCGATTTGTACCCAAATGTACTTTGTTTTTTCGAATGGAAAATTAACCTGTGTATGCCTAGCTTTAATACCTGAACCCATTTGGTGCTATGAAGTGGGGGCAGGTAAGACTATATAGTAGGGATACATTTGGGAGTTAGGAAAGTTTGGTAACACTGACCTGCTTTACTTCAAGAACTTTATTGCATATGTGAAACTTGGTTGAATATACAATATAAAGTCTGTGATGAGTGTTTCAACTTTGTTTTTAATGTCATGGCAACTGTAAATGGAGCCCTGAACTAAAAAGAAAATTGTGAGATTTGAAAAAAAATATTTGAATGTTTTTTATTTAATTTTCTTTAAGTATGAGACAGCTGACCAGACAAGAATGATTAAGTAAAAATTGTATTCGTTGTTATAGCTTGTAATATAAACTACTATCGGATAAAACTTCAGTACCATAAAATGGTCCTATGTGGTACATTAGCATACAGGTAGATTTTGGAAAAGTGGGCAACTGTTATTGCAGACAGTAATATGTCACAGTTTAAGTCATGTGTAACTAACGGGAGATTCTTTTTAGGGGAAACCAGTTAATCTATCAGTATGTCTTTGGAGTGTGGGAGGAAACTGAAGTACCAAGGGGAAACCTATGCAGCCAAGTGGAGCACACGTTGTACCTGTCACACATTGCTTATTACAAATCACCATAATTATTGATACCGACAATGCATGGAATTGGACTGGCCCCTCTATCAAATTTAAAATTTGCGAAGCCAATGTGCCCACAAGTCAAAAAGTTTGCCCCCCCCCTGGCTTAGACCAAGCTTTAAGCCAAGGAGACTATCACTGCATGGCCATAGTGCTAACCCCCTGAGCCACCATGCTGCCCCATACCTATGTATTATTTGTAATGCTGCATTTGTTTCTAATACAAATGCATTGAAAATGCTAGAAAATGCTTGAAAATGCTGTATTTGTTTCTAATACAAATGTCTTGAAAATGCTAGAGCATCAAAAATGCATGTAGCAGTGTGTTATGCAATAACGCATAACACAACACGGCAACGCATAACACAGCTGATACATGTGTGAGCAGTAGAACAAGGTTCTTATTGCATAGTGTGGACTGTGCAAACTAGCCTTGAATACATATTTGAACTACATACCTATATATATGAGTTACAACCACACAGTGGGATATCTAAGCATATTAGTTACCTAATGACAATTATATTTTTTGTACGTAATTTTTATGTATATGTTATGAGTGACTAAACACTACATCATGCCCCCTTCATGAGGTGTGACCGCCCTCTTGCAGCAATGTTGCCGAGCTGGTCACTGACACAGAGGAAGTGACAGCTGGCACGAGAATCCGATGAGATCACTCATTCATGTAAAAGTGTAAGTGCTCAGCAGATGGTCAACAAAATAATAGATTACCAGAATAAACCATAACAGACAAATGTCCTAATTTCATTAAAAAAGAAATTCTATTTGTCAACACAACACTATTCAGAAAGTGTAGATATTTATTTTTATTATATCTGTTAAGGGTGATGTATGTAATGACTCAAAAACCTCACAAGCTTGGGTTTTAAAAGCAGGCTTTGACTTTGCAGATTTTTAGATTACTAGCCTCTTAACAGATAAACACTGATTTTGTGGGATATCTCATATTAAGGGAGAGGCCCAGATTTGTAGAAAGGCCTAGTGGGGCATTAATATAAGAATGCAGTTCTAGTCACTGTATGTATTGTTGCATTGTCATAGAAAGTATATATATATTTTTGCAACCTTTCATAGTTATTCATATTTCCCTGTGTTTATCTAAGTGACATACATTGTATACATTTAACAATAAAAACTAAAAGAATTTACAGTAGTGTATACATGATAAAGTGAAGTTGTTTGTACAGCTATTTAATATGTTCAATCTCCCTGCAATAACATGTTCAGCTACAAGATGCTCCTAGTGAACACTTTTTTACAATTTACAGATCAAATCATTGACTTCTTTCTCACACATTGGGGAAGAGGGAGGATGCTATGTGCTGCAGATCTGACAGCCAGACTCCTAGGGCGCACCTGTTAGCTGTAGCCACCCGGACCCGGTATATCTTCAAGTTGCTAGTACACAGATGCGTTTAGTAAAAATAATTCAGGTACGCATAGCTAGTTTTTGGTCCATTTTTGCGTACCTGCGTATAGCCTATTAGTAGTCAACTAGTGTTGATCCAATTGAACAGCAGAAGCAGTACAGTTGTATTCCACATGATAAAAAAATCCTTAATCCTATGACTGTGCCCTTTCATGCCTTTCCCAGAAAGTGACTATGTACTGGATATCCAGAACATAACACCCCCCCCCCCCCCCCCCCCCCCCCCCCCCCCCGGATCATACAGAACTCGGGCGATGATCCAACCCCACCGGCATCTTCTGTTCAGCACCAACTGAACAAGCTGATGAACAAACTGCTGATAGGAGCACACAGGAAAGCCTGTAGAGAAAAATTAATATATCCTAGCATGCTACACCCAGTAAGAAAGTCACAATGGATTTTTTATGAAGCGTCCCCCTGTGGTTTATGCAGTAGTATCTTCAAGTTGCTCTTGCTGCATCTTATCTACAACATCACATGCTAGCCAATTGCTGAAGTGCCTGGGGAAATTTCTCCTTCAGAGGTCCTACAAGACACATCTTTTCAGCAGTGTGACTTTGTCATGCATTAAAAATACAGACAGAACTCTAACGCACAGAAGTAGGCAAGACTGAAAGTTTAATCCACTGGGGCAATGAGCAGTTCCTTTGCTCTACAAAAACACAGTCTCAGTAGAAGTGGATAAGAGACAACATCCTGGTGACTGAAGTGCTAGAAGTGTAAAATGCTTGGAGTTCACAAATAAGAAAAAATAAATAGGGATTCCTTACAATTTGAAGAAACAGTTTATAGCTAGCAGCGAAAAAAAGTAGGAGGAAAACCAATGGCTTCCATTGAAACCTTTCTAAGACTAAGTTAAGACGACCATTAAGACCACCATGTAACCAAACCCCCACCATACAAAAGAGTGGTCACATTCATGTGTACAGGCGGCTGTAAACCATCCCTGACTGCCACCCATTCCATCTCTTTAGGCAACTGTGGGTGAGATGCAACATGCTTCACCTGTCTAAAGGCCCCCATACACATAGTGATCTGCGGGCGAATTTGCAGCCGACCGATGTGTTTGTTCGCCGCAATAGATCGGCCGCAAAATTGCCCACGGATCGCTGCTGCCCACATGGAGCTACAGATCCATGTTGCCCAAAATCTTGATCGGCCAGAGAACGGACATGTCCATTTTTTTCTCTGGCCAATCCCATTACTTTGGATGGGGTGTGCACGATCCTCTGCCTGACCGGCTGCAGCGTGATGATGTCATCATGCTGCATTTGGTCTCTAGAGAATCGCGCAGCCATCACTGCGTTACGGGGGGGGGGCTTATCGCTTACATTTCAGGATATTTTGGAGCTTCGTTTCCAGTCAACTATTTCAACTTAAATAATTTATCTGGAATCTATCTGTTAAATAGCTAACCAGTATTTCAGTGACATATCGTTTTCAATCAGCATATGACTCATTAACAAACATATACTTGATTGAAATGATTCATTTGCTTAAGCTGTAAAATTACTGGTATACCATCTAATGTGGGACTATAAATGGTTAAACATGTTTGCGGTATATGAGCTTGGCATGACCATTTTCTACTCACACTTCCATACTCGCTACCAGCTGAACACACATGAACGTGGTATTCCGCAAGCTGGAGCTGTAACCGCCTGCCAAACACATGGCACTGCTGCAACATTTTACTATACAACTGACTTACACGACATTAATAGGGTTAAAAGCACTATCCTCTTACGTGATAAGAAGGTGTTTAGAAGATCTTCCAGGATTGCCATGTCTGAGATACCTGCTTATCATATAAGAAGGGAAGTAACGCTAAAACGATTATCTTCCCCTGTGAAATATTTACAATTCAAGATAGAGCCCCTTTCTTTTATATCCAAAGTATCATGTTGTGATCTGGAATAGAGCATTTACCTATAATATAGATGGAAAAATAAGCTGTTTTGGAGCAGTAAACTCACAATGTATTGTCTCTTTATTTACTTACAGCTTACAAACATTCAGAGCAATACCATACACACACACACACACACACATACACACACTAAAATGTGAGGTACTATAAGGTCCATGACTCTTCCCTCAAAGTAAATTTGATTAAAAAAAAGTCACCTATCCTCTCCTAAATATCATGTTGCCTAAGGCAGCCTTTTTTTTGTTCCAGCTATACCTACCACCGGACCTACCACCAGAAATCTATGTTTTCATGAATGGCACTAGAAGTGCCAATAATAGGGAGGAAGGCAGTAAAAAAACTAAAAAACTTACCTGTAATGACCATTTTAAGAAGATAACCCCACAGCTCTTCTCACTTCCTGTTTCATTTTAGGCAGAGCAAGGCAGAACGTCACAGGGAGCTTTGATTTCTCAGTGATCTTCTTTGGAAATTTCCATAGAAGATTACTGAACACCCCCTAGTGGCCACCCGCGATATTGCACCCCCAGTTTCATGTGTTGCCTTCAGCAAACCAGGGAGTGAGGAGAGCTGTGGGGTTATCTTCCTAAAATGGTCATTACAGGAATGTTTTTGAGTTTTTTTTACTGCATTCCTCCCTATTATTGGCACTACATAAAAACATAGATTTCTGGTGGTAGGTCCACTTTAAATAATTTTTTTTGCAATGATTCTTGCCCACAATGGAAGGTAGAGGGAAGGTACATTTAACAGCAACGTCTGCAATAAAAATATGGTTTGTAATGAGATCAATTTGTGTGTGGCAAAATTATAATTTCTTCTTTTTTTTAATAGTTATCTTCAGATTATCTAAAGTCTCCATCCCCCAGACTATATATATCTTACTTGGATGGAGCTACTGAGTACACTCCTATAAACAGGGTTTATAAAATTTAGCTGAGCTCATGTCTATCTCTTGTTAGACCTACCATATTTTTCGGACTATAAGACCCACCTGGCTGTGGGTGCTCACACATTCGGACCATAAGATGCAGGCACTTCCCTCCCCCAAGCTTGGGGGTGAAAAGTGCGTCTTAAATTTTATATGTATTTAACAAATATGTTATGTTAGGATCCATTGCCCAATGTACATTAAAAATATAGTTAAAAATAGGGGTGATCGTCAACTTTAATTTCTGTAAGTAAGTGAAAGTGCCACACCCTGAAATAGTTAGAAAAGGGGAACTTAGATAGCCCTACACAATGGGTCTATCTGATTTCGGGGAAAGTTCAAAAACAGGTCGCCTAGGAAGAGAGTCTACAAATTGATAAGCAGTAACAGTTAGTTCAATGTTGAAATTAGCTAATTTGTTCGGAGGAAATTTCATCACTGAACTGATACTGTTGCTAGGTGATCTTGGCCAGCCCACTATATGATAGATGATACCCAAGCCTTTACTTGGTAGCCATTGTTTTTTCTGTCGCGCTTGAGACATATGACCGTTAGCATGTGGACAGTCTCCAAGTACACAATTAGGATTTCGCACATTTTCTTGGCATGAATATTCTGTTGATAACATGTATGTTTTTCGATCGAAAATCGATCTTAATCGCATCGACATACCCCCCACATTGAGTTTGCGATTGTGGTGAGATTTCGAGTAAAAAAGATATCTAAAATCGTCGATTTTGGTATAGAAACGATTGAAGTTCAGATTGAAGTGGTCAAATCTAATCGATCCAGGAGAAACACCACAAACATCCACGATTATAAAACGATTTTGGCACAATTGACGATGATTTTCCAACATGTCCGATCAAAATTCGATAAATTTTTCTGCCTTCATCGAACAATTATCGTCGATCGTACCATGTGGGCATTTCTCGTTTTTCGTTCAATCGATGAAAAAATTAATCTTAAGGCCCCATTCACATCTATACCATTTATGCTTTGCAAGAAACAATAGATAAGTGTAAACCATGCCTTAGGTTTCCCAAACATCCTTTAAAACCAATGGAAAACAAAGCAAAATTAATATGTATTTCATTGCATTTTTTTGCATGTGTCATACAACAAGGTTTAACTTGTATTGTTTAGCAAAGCGTTTGAATATAACATAAATATTGCATTTGAAAGCATCTTCTTACATAGCACTTAAAATAAATCTGATGCTAAAAAAGGTAATAAATAGTTGCACACAACTATCAGCAGGGGTTACACAGTAGAAGTGATGTCAGTAGGCAAAAAGGTCATCAGGTGACGTATGGAGCAAAAATCACACAACAGAAATGGGTCAGTATGAGGGATGGGTGATTAAGTAGCATGTAGGTGTGAAACTACCATAATGAAGGGGAGTGTGACCCCCCTATAAAAGAGAAATAGAAACAAGGACACGAGGCGCACAACCTAGTGCAGCAAAGTTAGGCACTGTAAATGATAAAGGAAAATATAAAATACTCACAAAAACAGGAGGTTACAAAGCAGGCTTAACTGGCCATACACAGGGTGATTCCCTGAAGGATTGATCGTGGTGGCTCGACTAACCGAGATGCACACCACCTTTGGCAATCAATCCCTGGCAGATACTTTGGATAGGAACCCCCGGTCGCCAGCCAAAGAAATGGTCATCTAACAGGGATTTACCAACATGTTGGATCCCTGTTCGATCGTCATTTTCTTGGAGCAGATTGATCATTCCAGATGGGCAGCGTTCGATTGCCATACAGTGATCAATCGTTTGGCCATAGAATGTAAAATTGACCCGTGTATGGCCAGCTTTAGTAAGGACTAATCTCCTACTAGGCTATGTGCGTTCAGCCATGTGGATACCAGGATTAAAGGAGCCCCTAGGGTTGACAAAGGGATGCTGCATGAAATGCGTCCCATTGATCCTACTGAACCCTACAGCACCCATAACCAGGAAGTGCAATCATCCATAACCAGGAAGTGACGTCATCCTGGAATTGATATCTTACTATTTGAAAGTAAATCTGATGAATGGGTAAAAGTTGTGGAATTTAAATAAAGATGTCAAAACTTTTCTGTTCATATGCAATATTTCCTGGCGAGTGCACTAAAACATGTTTCATCATTAGGTAATTACATAATTGGAATCAGCCCCTGATGCTAGGTATGTCTAGACTAAAACTGCAGGCAGCAAATGGAATTTGGAGTAATTCGGACTCAGATAACCCGGTAGTTTTCATAGGAATCTTTAGCACGTCATTGATGGAATCATTATTAGCCTTTCGAAAAATTCCAATGTTTAGAAGTGGTCAGGGCCAGCCAATATATAATCACTTTGTGTATTAGTACAACAATGTGACCTAGATTTTCCTTGAAACAGAAGAAATAACAGATGATGGGTCAATATTAGAAACTTGATGAGAAGACTGAGCACAAATCCAGCTGTGAAATGTGCCTTATAACTGCAACAAGTCTTCCTATGGCAGAAGAAAAATGACAAATGATCAGCAAATTGGTGATTTACAAATACACCCAGTGGGTGCAGCAAATGGATGCTTCCATAAGCCTCTATTATAGAAACGGTCCACTGCATCTATATATAAACAATGTAAAATATGAAGTCTAAAGATTACATGGCATTATGAATTATGAGATTACATAAATTATATAATAGGCAAATAATACAGTAACACCACTTATTATCGTTTCCTTCTGCTGACATGTTGATTACTCTAGCCAAAGCCAAACATGAATTTTACTCAGAAACTACAAGAGATGAGGCTTAATTATCTGTTCCCATTCAGCCTTCTCCTCCATCCCAGGGGATTACCGTAATTTCATTTAATTTCTAATTAGACTACCTGAATCTGAAATTGACTTTTCTACAGAATTGTTACTTGATGACACATGTAAACAGGAAGTCGATTTTAAGTTGCCCGATACTGCAAGAAATTACATTTTTAATGTATGACTTTTTTTTTAAAAGATGATACATTTTGGAGAATAGATTTTATTTACTTAAGTCATGGTTGTAAAGTCAGCACATTGTAAACTGCTATGTAGCTTGAGCCATTGGTAAATCAATAGATCTCCGGAGAACAGACATCAAAAACAATATCCTTTCCTAAAAGCATGCAAACCTAAACTGAATCATTCAGGCAACAAATATGAAGACAATCCCAGTCAGTGAATCAATAGTGTTGATGGCGAATATTCCAATTGCAAATTTTTATTTTGAATATCGGCACTTCCAGAATTGATGAAGATTTCATATATAGTGCAATATCTTCATAATCGTGAATATTTAAGATTTTTACATCAGTAGTGTTGATCGCGAATTTCAACACTTTATTGCAAAAATATTTGTTGCAATGAAATTAACAATGATTGAAGATCATGAATTCTCGAATTTACAATTTTTTTGCGATTAGGCGAAATTTTTTTGATATTTTGCAAATACTTATATTGCCTAATCTGCTTATCACTACTGAGGAAATAATAACACACTGGTTTGTCCTGGAAACCTGACATAATGTATCTTCCATTACAGTGGTTGCCAAACTGGGGGGGGGGGGGGCTGAGGGGTACAAAGGTATTCCAGGTAGGCGCTGACCCTCATTCCTAACCTGTGTTGCAATAGGGAGGGGGGGGCTCGATAATGTAAACCTAAATAGAAGAAGGCCCCCCTTTTTCTATTTAGGGGGCCCTTTTCTATCTAAGATTAATAGAGAAAAACAACCAATCAATACTACATTGAAGTTAACCATCTCCAGGCATTAAAAGATTAAACCCACTTGTTCTAAAGAATTATTCCAACCTATAAGAAATACTTAATTGGTATAAGGAATTTACCTTTACAAAAAACACCTTCTCTCCCCAATATTACTTTTATAATGTGCTCTCTTTCTGTGCCAGGGTGGCTGCAAACCTTTTTTATAGAGAGGACACCCTCCTGTCCATACAAGGGACCCTTCCCTGGACTACATGTCCCACTTGTGTCATTTACTTATTGCCTATGCATGCGTAAAACAGTGACAGTTGCATACAGCGCTCCATAACGTCCCAATAGCTAAGCTAGCCAACACAATAGATGAAAGGCAAAGCAATAACACTGCTTTTTATACAAGAACACATTCTGTAAGTGCAAAGACACAACACATACCATATTTTTCGGACTATAAGACGCACCCAGTTTTAACGGCAGGAAAACCAGAAAAAAAAGATTTAATACGTTTTCAATTCAATCAATTGGGTTAATGCAATGAATACAATGAATGCAATATTCAATTCAGCCAGTAGATGTCACTAGCAGCAGTACACTTTCAGCACAACCTCATTCTCCACACTGATTGGGAGGAGGGGGCTGGGCTGCAGAGTCTCGCTCTCCACTCCGGCTGGCTGTTTCTGTGTCTGTGGGAGCTGCAGAGTGATTGCAGTTTCCATCTCTTCCTCCCTTCATTGCTTATGCCAGCAGGGCTTTGAGCTCTGCTGACGTAGGCAATTATACAGTACAGATGGGAGAGCCGGCTGGCATCTCTCAACTGACAGCTCTCCGGCTAATCATCTTGTCTGACTGGGGGGAGTTGCCAGAAATGAGCCGCGTCACCGGAAGTGACGTGAAGAAAAGGCAGAGTCAGCGGGGCAAAAAAAGGAGGACCGGATGTGACGTCGGCCTCTTTCTGACAAAGGACATCCCCACCCTCCCTCCCTGTTACACACATTGCTGGACTTGTTTCCATTTTTTTGGGTGGTGGCAGGGATGTAGGGGGGATGTTTGTTTGCTGGGTTGCTGTTTTTTCTGTGTTCTTTCTTTTCTTTGTTGTTTCATTCTCTTGTCACAGCGTTGGGGGGTCCCTGGCAGTGCCTAGGATGTTTTCATGGTTTAATGTAACTGGGTGACGTGTTGGGGGAAAGGGGCAGTCACTGTTAAAGTAATATTTCGCTCTGTTGAGGGTCAATGACCCAAGGTGGAGTAAAGGTTGTGGGAGAAGGCAACATTTTCTAGTGTACCCACCATACTAGTGTAGGTAAGGCTGGTGGCTGGTACAGGTGGGTATGGTTAAGGTATTGTAAGGTTCATTTGGGGGCACTGTCAGGGACAAGGTTTTTTGTATACTGTTAATATCTTTATGCTGTGGCCATAAATAATATTATTACCCATTTTTTTCTTGAAATCTGGTCTTGTGTCATTTTTCATAGTGTTAAGTTAATGGTTTAGTTGCTTTACAATTAAAGAATGGGCGAGTCAACACTCCCGCAGTCATTCTCACCACATGTTCTAATTACTCCTGCAAACTCAAAGGCCACTATAGGACATGTGAACCAATGGGAGGAAAAAGGATTCTGGTTTACCCTGTTAAATAATTGTATTGAGTGGTTGATCAAAGAGGAAGAAGTGTGGTTTGTATAGTATAGTTTTAATTAACTGTAAACTATTATTATGGACACACGTATTTGCTGTTTTGTAATTTTTTGTTGCCCAGACATACACTTTAAGGGCACACACAGAGGCAACTCATATGACAATGCAGGAAACTACCAAAGGCATGTAAATGAAGAGTCAACTTCACACAGCCACATCACTGCAATTTGATTGCATTGCTCCAGTTAACTAAATTCCTATTAAATGATAAACATCTTTCTATTTAGCGCAAAATCCGTTCTTTTCATACAAGGGAATCTTTATTCGACTAACACAAGAGTATCTTCACAGCTGACCTACTTTTAGCTTATCTTCCTACTCACACTTTATCCAAGAGAAGTCTACTGCTGATCTTAAAGTAGCAGTGATAGATCACTTATTAGCAATCCACAATGAACCCACAACAAAGGAAACAAATACCAGAAAGGCGGTAGGAGAGAGATAAGATACGTTAATTTCAATAAACATTTGTCTTTCTGCAAAATTAGAATAGGAAATATTTATACAAGAAGAACATGAAAATGTTCAGGAAAAACAACTGAACAATTTCCCCCACTTCCTAGGTATATAATGGTAGTCAGTAAAAGATCACATGCGACAATACACACCACATTATTTGGGTTTGTAATGGATACAGCAGTTTGGTGAAACTAGGACTTTTAATTTATTATATCAGAATCCAGCATATAATTGTAAAGGCAGCAGAGTTCACCAAGGGAGCATGCATGGGGCCCTACATGCAAATCATGAACCACCAGGTCATCTATCATATTTTCTAGATCACATTATCTCAGGTGCAAGAAGCTCCTTGAGGGCCATGACCACCCCTTTGGCTACATAAAGACCAGCTTGAAGGACACATTTTAGGACTTCAGTTTAACATATATACAACAGAATCTTTACATTTCTCTAAACATAAATATTTGACAATAGAAAAAATGCAGGTATAGTATGAGAGACCCTATGTTTGTTATACCTGTAGGTATAGTGCCACATCCCATCTATTAGGTAAAGAGAAAATTAAGAACATGGTTCACTAAAACCATACCAACCAACATGAAAGCTGGTGGGGGGGTTTAGTGACCGGGACTTTTACGGGCACATTCAAAATGAGGTAAGTGGGTGTATTTTCTTTAAAAATACATCATTTTATTTTTAAACATGATTAAAAGGTATGATTAACATCACATGATAAATTCGGTGTACAAAAAACATATTAGATACATAATAGGTCAAGGTCGGTTGTCTCAGTCACATTTGTCGTAATCAATAAAATATATACATCACTCCTGGCGCAGAGTGCCAATCCGACGCGTTTCTCCCCTCTGATTAAGGGGCTTCCTCAGGGAGGAGTGAGGTTGTTGTAAATTTAGTCCTTAGACAAGTCAGATAATGGCTCCTTGTGAGGCAGCCCTCTGCATTATCTTAATGTGATAACTCTTAGGTGTCCCAGGGGGATAAGCACGATGCAACGATGCTCTTTTGGTCACTTCGGGTGAAGCGAGGAGTCAAAGGGGTTGGTCCCAAGTGGCAGCATGTGTCCCAAATCATGCACGTCCGTGGTGTTTGGGTTAGTATTGGCGCCCATTAAATATTTGACAGTAGTGTTGTTCCAATTAAATAGTATACAGGATTTTCTTTAAACATTGAAACACATTAAGATATCAATTGATTATGGCTGTTCCCTTAGAGTATTTGGCCTGCCGAGCAAATATTTATGACCCACGGCAGATCTGCTAGATCTACCTTTTCGGCAGCCCTCCTACCAGATGCACTTAGCGCCCCCTCTGTCCTTCCTCTCTACAACTACAAGTACTGGCTGCTCAGCATAGCATTCCAGCATCACAGTGAGCACCCACTGCCTGAAGTATTCTGGGATCCATAGTTCTCTAATATCCTCCATACTTGGAGGACAGAGGCATGTGAGAGCAGCTGGTAGGGGGGCTGCAGAGAAGGCAGAACTGGTCTGGTGGAAGGCATAGTACACACTGTACACACCGCTCTGATCTCTTCTCATCTGCAGATCTCACTCAAGCCAACACCATGGCCTCTTTTTGCTGCCCCCTATTACTTAGGACTCCAATAAACAAACTATCACCAAGCCATCAGACGGATTGACATCTATATTTGAAAATATTTTTACTATGTAAACTGTGTATTGAGTCTGCGTATTTCAAAACCTGTCAAATGGAATGCAAAGAGAATTGTTCAAGGAGAAGAATCAAGAGGGGAACAAATGGTTAGAAGTATTAGTATATATGTATATGTACTCATATACATAGTTAATCATATATGAATAACATGAAATGCAATATACAGATACTAGGGGACAACGAAGTGTTGCAATGTAGAAGTGATTTCTGTACAGGTTGAACAGAAGCAAAAAAGGCAGATGAGCTTGTATGCAGAGTAATGTAAGTTCCATTTGAATTTTTTATTAAATAGAAGATAGAACAAGAGGATGAAAGATGTTATAGAAACCCAAGCCCCATGAAGATCTAAGCGAACCTTCTAGCTTTGCAAAAGACAAAAGAATGGCTGCAATGGAAGAACTATTGGTAATTATAGTATCCGTACCTCCATGTTTTTATTTTTCAAATGTTTGAGTGTGTGTATATAATGGATTTAAGAATTTGTAGTTATGAGACACATTAATCCAGGATGCAGGAGGCAGCCATGTGCTGGAGGGTGGCAACACTGCAAAGGGAAGATCGGCCTATAGAATCTTACTTTCAAGCATGAGAAAACGAAAGCTACAGAAAAGATCACCAGGTATTTATTGTTTAAAACAGTATCTATTTCTATTTTGTAGGATGTCATTCAAAAAAAAAACGATGAATGCTTATAAAACAATCACATTTCCATATTGTACAGACTGATCATTTTTCACCTGTTTTTTATTCTTCCGCTTGAGTTTGATGGTACAGTGTAACTTTAAAGTTTGACAATTGGTGACCCGTCATACAGACATGCATCATGAGGTCAGACAGCAACTGTCAGACCTTTCACCCACACACTATTGATATATACCACAAGACAGGCAAAGAATTTTAAGTTAAGGAAGGGGATGAATGTACATTTTTTATGAGCAAGTCTCTGCAATCATAACAAAAGTTCCAGTTCTGCCATCCCATCCCAAGATGAGTTCTGATGTTTTATTGACGGCTACAGAAAATAAAATGCTTATACCCTTTAAATGTTTTTCCATTAAATGATGCTGCAGCTGATCTTTTTTTATATGTAGCATTAACTGCATGGGTGGGCAAGAATACAATACAAGAATATGGTAATTTGAATGGATCTTGACGTACAAACCTGTTTTTTAATTCTAAACTGAATTACTTTGTGGTTCTGTAGTACAGGTTAAGTAATTTATGTAACGTTTGTTATATATAGAATCATATATAAGTCATTCTAATGCCCATCAAACTGCCAATGGTTTCGTTTTTCTTGGTACATAGTGTTCCCATCGCCAATATAACAATTGTCTAACCCAAACAATATTGCTGTAAAATTATCTTCCCTCATATGCAGGCTTACTGGCAACTAAAACAAACTGGTCATGTCAGAATCAATTCCAGCTGCTGCCAAGTCCACTGGGGGCTATCCAGCTATTCCCTGCAGTTCTATCCTACCACTACGATCAACAGCATTGGTACAGTTTAAAGAATGTATAAGGAAATCCTGGAGTGACACAATTAAATCCAGTGTTATATTTTTTTCTACAGTGTTCTCCTTTTAAAGGGATGGGAAGACAATCCTTCAACCAGCTGATTTATAGATATGTACTACCACATGCATAAAAAAAACTGGGTTTAATCTCCTCGGTAGACCAGGTGCATGTTTCTGTCCTACTTTCCCCTTTGAAATGCAGACTGCAGTAATAAAGAACATGCTTTTCATGCTAAAAATATGGTGTCAGAAATTAACAGCCCTGGGAGATAAAAATGATACCATCCTTATAAATATTTTAATTTAATTAAAGCCTTTCAGCTATAAAGCAATAAAGGTAACCTCTCAATAAGATGCTCAAAGGAAAGGGATCTCAGCAGAAAAAGAATATGTGTCAGCAACAGCAGTATTTCCAAAAAACGTCATCAGACTTTTTCATGGCATTTGTTATGTGTGAGCAACACCTATGACTCAGATTAGTTTACAACAGAGGTTAGAGTATAGAATAGATGGAAAAGGGGGGTCAAGGATTCATAGCCGGCAAGTCTCTCACCACATTCAAATACTAGTTTGAAAATGCTACATAACTTTGAATTAAAGGTATTGACCTTATTCATTCGACTGGAACTTCATTCCCTTTCTCACCTCAAAAGTCCGTAGGGGCTATAGAATAGATGCTCCAGCTCTCTATGTTGTATTGTGAAGATTCTATATATATCTTGTGTTCAGTTTACTAGGTCCAAAAATGGTTCCATGAAAGAAAACATTTCTCCTCTGTACCTTTAGATGTATATTAAACTACTTAGGGTCCCCATACATCTTTAGATTTCTCTGTCAAATTTCCTTTAGATCTCCTTTTGTTTTACCAAAATCATGTAATATGAGGGACTTTCTAAACCATCAAGTCTACCTGTGTTTAATCACATTGGACCCGGCACTACATAGTTGTTGGTAGATCTAAAGGATATCTGACAGAGAGATCTAATGGTGTATGGCCAACTTTATGGACTAGAGCGACTTTATTCCTCTATATACATTTTATATATAGATATATATATATATATATTTTGTTTTTGTTTTTTTTTTTGTTTTTTTACATTTAGAGGCATTTTTATTGACCAAAAGCCAACCATATCAACAAGCATTCCTAAAAAAAATGGACAAACACAAACTACTGCCTGAAACAGGATGAGCCCTGTACTACCGCTTACAAAACTTTACACCCAAAGCTGTCAGGATCATAGACAATGATGGAAGGAGAAAGTCACCATGGAAGCTGTTATCAAACAATATTCAGTAGTATATAGCAACTCGCCCTTGCAAGTTATGACAAGATCTGTAAGTTTTTAGAAGCCTCTGATACACCCATCTAAACATTATGATACACAAAAACTACAAGTCCAGAAAGAAGCAGATTGTTATTTTCTTTTTAATTATAACATTTCTGTTGTTTGTATACAGCACTCTGACAACTGTACAGAAAACAATGTCAACATTCAACAAAGTTTTAACTAAACAATCATGGCTGTAGTAGGAGTTATTGAAGCAAAAGATATTTTGGCTATACAAGAAAATGTTCTCATTCCCTAAAGCCCCCCATAGACAGGCAGACTCCTCCATACAACTTTCATGAGACTTACCAACAACTATGTAGTATAGTGACCTCCCTGATAGAATACATAGTGATTGGAAGGTGTAGAAAGTTCCTCCTATTACATGGTTTTGGTAGAAGAAAAGTTGGTTGTACAGAAGTTGCATGGAGGAGTCTGCCTGTCTATGGGGGGCTTTACGAGCCTGTGATCTCATGCACTATGGCTTTTAAAGACTACAATTCTATCTATCACAGAAATAGAAAATCACAGAAGTTTAAGAAAAATGTACTATAGTAAAAACATACATTGGTGACCTGCTCTGCTCACAGGAAGCTTCACATAAAATTATTGTAAAAAATACCATCTGAATGGAAACTATTACATTAAATGTGTGTTCTCTCTAAAGAGTTATAATTCTTTGTGAACTATACATACTATATTGTTACTTGTATTTTACTTTAAACAAAAAAAGAATATTGCATATCCCACAGTCATGATTAAAAGACAATAAAGGAAGCAACCTGACGTATACATTGTGCTTTTATTACCTAGAGACGGAAGAATAATATCATTTACAGGTATTCACACCAAAGAGATAACTTGTCCAATAAGGTTGCTTATAATTTTATATATTCAATGTATATTTCAGATAAGTATAGTTTATGAATGTTTGAGAGTCAATTTAATGGAATGGAATATCAACTACAAGTCCCAGTAACTGGCAAAGATAACCTTATGACAGTACAATTACATTAAATTTTTTTTATAGCAATGCAGTACAGTGTATGCACTTTATGTATTTATTATTGATGTGTCAAGCTGGTTGCTTGAGTTCTAGATAGCAGAAAGCATACAGAATCTCTCACACACATACACACACACACACATATATATTCGTCGAATATTCTCGCTCAACACTAGTGATTAACAATTGTTACTTATCTCCAGGGATGTTTGGCTATGTGCTTTTATGGTTCATCATCATGTCACTAAACATCTAAATCAGTTTGATTTTCAGGTCCTTGATTACCTTTCGTACTAAATTCCTTCTTCCCTGATTGGTAAGTTTGGCTGGGTGACCAGCTCTATGAAGACTCTTGTTTGTGTCAAGCATCTTCCATTTGAGAATAATGGAGGCCACGTTTTTTAGCTTCCCCAGATCAGTGCTTTATAACAAGTCTTTGAGCTTTGCAGCCACTTCATTTGACCTTGAAGCTTGCTTCTTTCTCTGATATGCATCCATGAGGTATTCTATAGAGAAGTGAGTGATTTTGAAAATGTACCTCTCTGCCCGGCCTTTACTCCCTCTGCCCTGGACAACATCTCTCAGTGACTACTGACCATCTCTTTATGGATGGCTGACAGATTCCTTAAACGTAATCTGAGCAAAACAGAACTCATCATATTTCCCTCATTACTTCCAAGCCTCCTCCCAATGTCTCACTTAAAGTAAAACAAGTGATACTATTTAGAAAATTTAGTATCTTGTTATATATATCTGCATACCTTTATTTACTTTAAGTGGCAGTAAATATATCAGTAAATATATCAGTAAGAGATTTATTACCAACCTCAAAGTCCCATTTATGTATACCAGTGACCCTAACGGGCGCCACAAACATACAGGCTCATATTACTTGTACTGCTTAATGCAAGTACCTAAGTACCTATTAGATTGTAAGCCCCATTGGGCAGGGACCTCTACTCCTCCTGTGTCACAACCTGTACCTCTTGTGCTGTGTTACCAATTCAAATTTATTGTACAGCGCTGCGTAATATGTTGTAACTATATAAATAAATGATCAAAAATTTATAATAATTTGAGAACAACTTTGATTTAGCTAAATACTTATAAGTATCTAAATACTTATTACAATTTGTTAAAATTAATATTCCAGTCTTTAATTAAAAAATAAAATTCGGGTTTGACTGTCATTATATGGTATTAAGTGTAGATCTTTTTTTTAGGAAACGTTTTATAGCATCATGCTGCCGCAAAATAAAATTGCAAAAAAGCGTTCTTTTATATATAATACTTTTTCAGTTGATTTTGATTCAACTGCTATTCCCTCCACCACAGTTCATGTAAAATATTGGTCAAGGATTGCTACCAATTTGAGTGTATTGTTGCATTTCCTTAATGTGATGTTCATACCGTTTTGTTTGTTGACAAATATATATAAAAAAAAGTTTGCTACCAAAAGTGGAAATCTTGTTATATATATGTCTGAACATTTACTAAACATAATTACCTACAGGTTGATAACAAAAACATTGAAATAAACTTTAACCTTATTTAACTGTTTAACTGTAGTTTAACTGTGTGTTCTATACATTGATCGTTTGTTTATTCAAACACAGATTGCTGTCATTCTTGGCAACCTCGTTGGTGTACACACTGGGACCATTTATGAGGGGCGAAACGCAACGGAGGAAGTTAATTGAGGGGTTCCTCCCTGTGTGTCAGCTATATTCTGAGGTTCATTGTGGCACCTAGTATAGAATGTCAGGTTATCCATTTACCATTCAAATGTCTGATCTTTAGATGTTTGAAAATGTTTGATATGCCCTTACTGGACTGAAATAAAAGGTTGTTTTAATACTTCACATTCAAGTCTTCTACCATTCTCTATTTAGACTTAACACCCTGGGGGCAAGCCACCCCATTTAATTAAACTTAAAGCTTAATTTTGTTTTTGCTTTCATTCTGTCTAAATGGGATGTAGGCGTCTGGTGACCAGTCACAACTTTTTCAGCAGTGCTCACCTAATATTTTATATTACTGGCTAGTTGTTATTGATGGAGTTCTTATTTGAATATCTTCTGGTGCTACACTGTGCAATGAATCATTCTTGTCAGATGGATCACAGCTCTCTTCAGAAAGGTAATACATTGTAATTCGTATTTTGTCATCTTTATCAGAAATGTATACCATGTGGAAAATGTCCTACTTCCCATAAAACTATCAACCAAAACTACAGACAGAGGCATGCAGCTATAATATCATATCATGATTTATTTTTCTAGACTAGATTGAAGCAATATGACAGGAACATGATTTTGTGCATCAGGTGACTGTACGATGATAACACATCTAGAATTAAAGTATGATACAATAAACAGTGAATAAAACGTGCCAAACACTCTCACAGTCTTCAAAATTGGAAATTTGTTGTTTTTAATTAAGACCACAATTTTTGATTAGCATGTCTATGAAATATAGAAAAGTGCTACAAAAGGTTTATGTTTTTCCTGCATTTATTGTTTTAGATATGAGCTCAATTAGTTATATTTATTTTAGGCTGATAAAGGTGCTACATCAGTACTTTTTAAAATGGAGTACTGAAAATTGATAATACTGTTGATTAGACTTTGTCTTTCTACAGGAGCCTAAAGCTAGCATACACACATTAAGGGCTTGCTTCCACATGTGCGGCCGCCCTCAGCTGCCGGGGGAAGAGTCCCATTGAATAACATGGGCGTGATTATAATCGCGCCCATGTTATTCAATGGGTCTCTTCCCTGGCCGCGATTGGGGGGTGATCGGGAGCGGTCGCGGTGTGATCCATGACCTAAAAACTCTGCTCACCGCTTTTTAGATTGTTGATTCATAGATAGATTGATTCATCAATAATTGAGAAGCAGTTTTTAACTACGGCTATTCAATTGCACCACACATGTGGATACAAGCCTAACTTTTGTTTAATTGATTTTTTATTCATTTAACTTCTGCATTTAAATATTAACTGTTAACCTAATATTGATCGGCCTTCCTACCACACAATGTAAAATTTTTTGGGCTATAAGTTGCTCCGTGGTATAGGATGCATCTTATATTTTGGAGTGTCCAATCGCTGAAAAATATTTAGTCTTTCTTCTACTCTGCTGGCCGCAGAGTTAAGTTGAGGAGGTGAGTTAAGGAGGTGAAGAAGCTGTATCTGACATCTTCCTAGCCTCCAGCTCTGACCAGCACAGCTGTATGTGAGGGGGGGCGTCTTGTGCCCAACTCATATACAGTGTAGATGAAAGAGATGCCTGCAGGCACCTCTCCCATCTGCACTGTGTGTGAGTTGGGATCAAGAAATCCAGCTCACACACACTTAACATCGAGCTGGAGGAAATATTCACTCACTGGGTATTCGCTGATATAAACCATGAACTATAGATGGGAGATCCGCCTGATGGGACAGCGAAGGCGTAGGTGGTGTTGCCTTTGGAATATAAGACACAGGACCCCCCCCCCCCCCCCCCCCCCCCAGATTTTAGGGTGGAAACATGTGTATTATAGTCAAAAAATTTTTTGGCATGATCAATTTGATCAGCTGATTAATTAGTACTGCTGTGATTGTATGACCTTGTTCTCACTCTACAAAGGTAGCAGAAATTAGACTTGTTCAACTGATGCACTTCTTCATAGGTTGCAGGAGAACCAATCTTAAGGTGGGTTTACACATGTAGATTTTTTGTTCGATCAACGAAGAATGAACGATTTTTTAGTCAAAAATCAAGAATGATCAATTTGTTCGATGGATACATTTTTTTGACCTCGAACAAAAAATCTGTACATTTTTATCTGTTGTTGTAATTTCTAATACAGGGAGTGCAGAATTATTAGGCAAGTGGTATTTTTGAGGAATAATTTTAT
>CM070043.1:39667579-39695706 GCA_036250615.1 Ptychadena robeensis | reverse complement strand
CACACACACACACACACACACACACTCACATACACAGTATTACTTTTGTGATGGCTTGTTTCATTAAAATTGTATTAAAACTTGAAAAATGACAAGCAGGGAAAAGTACATATTATACCAGGAATTGTAGATGTCAGAACAAGGATAGACAAAATGGGTCAGCCTGAAGCCAAATGGAACATTAGCTGGTAATAAATTTGTCAGTTTTACTGTCACCACAGCATTGGTCCTTGCTGTAAATTGTAAAAAAATAATTTATATACAATAAAGTATGTCGTTTATTACATACATTTTTTTTTTAAAGATGAGAGTAACAAAAACGTGTGCATGAAATTGGGATATAAGAAAGGTAAGAAAGCCATTTAGGCAAAGTCAAGTTTAAAGACGACTAATATTGTGAGATTGGAACAAAGTGTGGAGCCAAGGACCCTTAACAACTAATTGACTGATTTCTGAACTGGCTAAATACTTACTCAGAGATCCAGCTGGTATTTGAATCACACATCTAACTATAATTAATGAATTTATTCAGATGAACCAAAAAATTTACTATTAATTTGCATTTGACTACACATTTGATGGAAGAATATTATTTTCAAGCTTTCTTTTTTTTTAAGCTTTTTGCGCTGGTGTGCCAGACAGTATTTGGTCAATATGAACAGTACATCTCAATACTTTATTACGTTATATACTCTTTGTTGGCAATGACAAAGGCCAACATTTCTGTAAGTCTTCACACCTTTGCTTTGAAGAAATCAACTGTGGGAGCAATAATAAGAAAATGTAAGACATACAAGACCACTAATAATCTCCCTCAATTTGGGACTCCATGCAGGACCATGCCCCATGCGGTCAAAATGATGACAAGAACAGTGATCCCAGAACCACATGTGAGGACTTAGTGACCAAAGTAACAAAGGCTACTATCAGTAACACATCAAATCCTGCAGTGCCAGATGTGTCCCCCTGCTTAAGCCAGTACATGTCCGGGTCCATTTGAAGTTTGCTAGAGAGCATTTGGATGATCCAGAAGAGGATTGGGAGAATGTCATATAGTCAGATGAAACCAAAGTAGAAAACTCAACTTGTCGTGTTTGGAGTAGAAAGAATGCTGGGTTGCATCCAAAGAACACCATACCTACTGTGAAGTATGGGGGGTGGAAACATCATGCTTTGGGACCATGAATTGTGGGATTTTGTGAAAACTTCAGCAAGGGTATTGAAGATGAAACATGGCTGGGTCTTTCAGCATGACAATGATCCCAAACCAGTACAACGACAACAACCAGTACAACGGCCAGGACAACAAAGGAGTGGCTTTGTTAGAAGAATTTCAATGTCCTGGAGTGGCCTAGCCATTCTCCAGATCTCAACCCCATAGTTAGTGAGAGAGTTGAAAGTCAGTGTTGCCCAGCAACAGCCCCAAAACATCACTGCTCCAGAGGAGATCTGAATAGAGGAATGAGCCAAAATAACAGCAACATTGTATAAAGACTTACAGAAAACATCTGACCTCTGTCATTGCCAACTAAGGGGATATAACAAAGTATTGAGATGAACTTGTCATAGTGACCAAATACTTATTTTCCACCATCATTTGCAAATAAATTCTTTAATGTTATTTCCTGGATTCTTTCCCCCATTCTCTCTCACATACTCTTCTAACTCTTCTAACTCTCATAGTTGAGGTGACCTATGATGAATATTGCACGGCTCTCTCATCTTTTAATCTAGGAGAACTTGCACAATTGGTTGCTGACTAAATATCCCCCCCCCCCCACTGTATGGGTACACAAACCCAAATGTTCTTTATAGGAGCCTTGTTGTACAGCACCAGCTTGGTGTGTGTATGCAGAGCAGGGAAATTCCACTTTATTTCCTATTTCAGAAAGGAAAGGACCCCTGTATTCATTTTACAAGGAGGGGAGTAGACACATGTAACAAAACATGGTGCAATACACATACACAATCTGAAGATGATATGCAGCAAAAAGCGTCATGCTACAACAGATAGAACAGATAAACCTACCTTGTAAACTACTTATTATTCAAAGTAATCATGTGTCCTTTAAAAATGTAATGTCAATGTCTAGGCAAGTAACTGCACACAGTGGAATTTTAAGTTATACTGACCACGCATTCATCTGTGCTAGCTCTGCACCCTGGCCTCAGAGACAGCCTGGATTGAGTGAGGGGAGAGTGGGAAAGGTACCACCACCACCACGGTCTGTATAACAAAAAGGTCACTCGAGATAGAAGCCTCAAAACTAATAGTTTCTAAGTATTTTTAAACCTACAATGCATATTAAAAGTATTAAATTTAAGACAATTCACACTCAGATCCCCAATACTTACTTAAAAAGGACACAGACATGGTATATCAGTTTATTATTCGTTGTTAACTAATGCCCTTAGGTGTTAAATGGCAGAAACAATTGCCGGATGCTACAGCTACCCCCCTGAGAGTAATTATTTTATAATAACCATACCTCAGGGTTACTAGTATGGTTATGAATGTTTTCTCAGCATCCCATTCTAAATTAATTGGCTCTGGCACATTACACAGTAGTCACTGAACTTGATGTGTAAACTTTTATGATCTATTATCTGTCCATACTCATCATTTCATTTTCATAGGACACCTCTGACTTGAGTACAGGGATTTCCAGTTCGTTACACTGCTTTTTGTCTTGTTAACAAACATATCCAATTAGCTAACAAATCAGAAAGCAAAATTTTCATACACAGTGAGATGCATCACACTTGCCAACAGTTTTAAATAATGTCCAGTGACAGTGTGCTCTTGAAGTGCTATAACCCAAGCTTCTCATTATGTCAGAGAACCATTAGCCATTATTTGCATTTATAGAAAAAGAAAGATAAAAAACTTGTAGAAAAAAGGCAAAAAATTTGACAACCTCAACTAAACTCCAGTCCAGTACAATATACCATATATTAGGTTGGTGGCCATTAATAGAGACAATTTCCCATTCAGATCTCAGGCAGGACCTGAAATCGATAGCAGTAGTTTGAAATGTTATCTGTCTACTCCCTTCAGTGATATGATATGATGGTATTTATATAATTTTCCCAGAACAGCAAATTGTTTATAGTTAAACCCTTAAAATCCAGTTTTTAGCATATTTTACAAAATTGCACCAATTGCCGCAGGACATCTAATTGCCCCTACCATGTGTCACCCCTCTCTTTCCCTTAACTTTATGAAGGTTGAGGTGCCCTGCTGGGTATGTGCATACTACAGCTATAGTTTTTTCAAACTATTTGGCGCTCCGTTGTATATAATGCACCCTATATAAAGGAACATCTTATGGTTGAAAAATACTTTGGCTTTCTACAACTCTGCTGGCCAGAGCTCTGGATGTTAGGCTATGTTCGCCCTTAGGCGTTCAGCCATGGGGGAGGTGGTTTTAATCACACGCTGTGATCGCAGCTGATCACTTCCATTCAGTTGAATGGGCTTGCCGATGGTGCATGGACGTTTAAAATGCGGGCGGACACAAGTTTTCTGCCCAGATCGCGCCCATAGACATGAATGGACATGGTTTTTAAACAGTGTGAACGCCGTCAAAAATAGTGTACATTCATTCTCTATGGGTGCGATCAAGGGGCGATATATTTTTTTTTTTTAGAAATCGTGCCAGCAATCGCTGAAGAACATAGACTTAAGGTGGTGGGGAACATACAGTGCAGTTGGAAGAGCAACCATAGGACCACACAGACAACCTTGCGCCTTAAAGTGCAAGAAATACAGTAATTACAAGTTGCGAATTGTACAAAATCCAGCCAAACAAACATCAGCGTGATATTTCTATTGGGTGTGATGTATTATGCTAAAGCCCTCCATACACCTTTAGATCACTTCCTTTAGATCTACAGACAACTATGTAGTGTCGGGTCCTCCCTAAAGAATAGATTGGAAGGTTTAGAAAGCTCCTCATATTACATGGATTTGGTAAAACAAAAGTGGATTGTACAGAAATTGTATGGTAAGATTGTAAGATGTATGGGGGGATTTAGGCATTCTCTATAAGATCAGTTTTGAGGGTTGTGGGATTGGGAGTTTTGAACAGATTGGAACTGCATTGGAGAAAAAAGTATTGATCTAGAATATGTAGCATTTGCATAAATCATGTTCAAATCAAAGTTGAAACTTTGACTGGAATTTTTACTTAATTTATGCAAAAATGATTTGTATAAGATCAATGCTTTCTTTTTTTAGTATACCCTACTCTACATCTCCAGAAAGTTTGGTGATCACACCATGCTCAGGGCATACCTGTCAACCTTCCTGTTTTGGACTCCTGGACCTTTTGGAAGTTCTAAACATAAGTAGGGTTTTGTTGAGATCAATAGGACAGCAGCGCAATAAAAAAAAATCTGTGACAGAGGATGTTGCCAAATTCCACAACCTTATCTAAAGGTGTCCATCCACAGCTTTATTTTTTAATAGATTAGAGCACAAATCGAGCAACGTGGGCATTTACGGCACTAATGCACCGCACTCTAATCTATAAACAAATCTAGCCGTGGATGCCCTTCTTCGAGCGGGAACGGTTTATCTGTCTGTCAAGCAGGTAACAGACATGTCCCTAAATCTTGCTCAAAAGTAATTCCTTTGGATGGGGACTGGGAATCGGGAACCTAAAGTGGTGCCCCTTTATTCCCATCCAATTGATGGGCACCCGAATGTAGCATGGTCGCCGTGCTCGAACGGGTCATCCGTCAAGCACCGGTCAGGATGTGGATGGACACCTTAAGAGTCACATGCTCAACTAAAAATGTATTTTACCAACAAAAATAATTTGTACTTATACTGATATATAACACAAGAATGGAAGCCTATGTAATAACTCTATTGGAATTTGTGGTAGGTGTCTCATTTGTCCAAATGTGCGTTGCCTGTAGATTTGACATTAGTAATGTAATTTCATATTTTCAACAAATAAAAAATACCTAAGAAGGTAACAAAGCCAAAAGAGTCCCTAGAGATGTTGTATTATGTTGATTTAGAACGGGCAGATTTTTTTTCCTCTGAATAAAGTATAGGACTGCGTAAGAGCCGGGATTGTCTTACTTTCATAATAATCTTCAGAGGGACAGCATCATAAATCCTCATTCCTTGTTGCCAGGGAAACCGAGCCCCACTTTGTCACAGGGACACACCGCAGCATGCTCAGCCAGTCGTCAGGCCATCTAACTGACTTTAAAGGCAGCCAAGCATGCAATCAACAGACATCCTGATAAACTGTAAGACACGCATTTGCCAGAATCTAATTTATTCAAAAAGCAGTTTTACAGACTATTTATTATCTCATGACATAACACGTAATATACAAGAGTATTGAGATTTACTAAAACATAACAATCAGCTTAATAACATTATTATTATTATTCTGGTATCAGAACTTTCACCAAGGAGCACACTGGGCTGCACAGCTCTGGTGTCGCTATACTTTACTCCCGATTCCACCACACTAGAGATATCATGCTTCAGATATCAGAAATGGATCCGCCAAAGGCTGCGAAACAATATTGTGAATGTTCTGAATATACCAATGAAACTATGGGTTCTATCGTTCTCTTTATAGAGTTGCTGCAGACATGAATTGCATATATAAAAAATATACTAAAGGAAATACTTACTTGACTTGTATGATTATATATGTACCGTGCTTCCCCAAAAATAAGCCCCCCCCCTGAAAATAAGGCACCCATACATTTCTGCCTCTGCTGGAAAAATAAGCCACCCCCCACCCAGAAAGTAGGGCACCCCAAAAATAAGGCACCTCCAAAAATAAGGCGCCCCTGCATGTTGCCGATCGCGGCAAATGAATGGCCACGTTTAAAATCAACCCAGCCATTCACGTCTATGGCCGCGATTGGGGGCAAGCGGGAGCAGCTGTAGATGTAAATGGAATGTGACTGGAGCAAGTAGACTGGAAGTGAGTCTGAGGAAATCCCTTGAGTGAAAGGGTGACTGAGGTAAAATGGATCTCCCTTCTCATCCTCCTGTGTCATTTTGATTTGCCCCCTTTGATCCCTCCTGTGTGTGGGGGGGGGGGGGGGGGGGGGGGGGGGGGGGGGGGGGATTCTTCATGGAAATATAAGACATCCCCTGAAAATAAGATGTGCATCTTTGGGAGCATTTTTGGGTAGGGTAGTTGTAAACATAAACATACTGGTAATATGTTTTCCACTTATTCAATGCTCTGCACAGTACTGTAAAATTTTTGTACACAAATGTTAGAATGCCAACTCTTGTCCTGAAAGATTACCTTAACCACAAATATATAAAATGAAGGATACAAAGTAGATGTATGAAAAAAGTTGGTAAATATGGGGAATATCGCGAATATTCAAAATTCTTGAATAGCCAATATTTGTTGAATATATTCACAATTCGAATATTCAAGCTCAACACTACCCTAGACCTAAATGATTAGATATTGCCTAAAATGGAGTGGGGACCCACTGAAAATCTCAGCTCTCAGCTTTAAATATTGCAAGAGATTCAAAGTTATTGCAGGTCATCACAAGCTTGTCTGCAAGCTGATCTCAAAAGAATGCTTCATTGGCATATTGGCAGTCATGGACAAAGGCCCTTATTGTTCCTCATAGGAATCATCATTGATCATCAATCACATCAGAAGTACTTCCCTTCCAACTGCTGCACGGAAAGGGGGAGTTCCTAGCTTTAACTAAGAGTATTAGAGTATGCCCACCGGGCCCCCCTAGCTGCTCCAGCCCGGGACAAGATTGCCCCCTCCCGAAGCACCCGCCAACGGCTGCCCTGGTCACCATATACGGGTCGATACCCGCTGGATCGGTGAATTATAGTGCGGGACGTGGTGACATCATCCTGACATCACCTCGAGTATTCATCGATTGAATGGAGAATCAATGTGCAATCGAACAGGGATTTACCACCATGCTAGTTCCCTGTTCAATCGAGATTTCCTAGCACAATCGATTGTGGCCACCCAGATTGAGGGGTGGCCACAATCGATTTCCAAACAAACGATCGCTGTGAACCCGCATGGTGATAGATTGTTCAGGAACCAATTAAAAAATTGACCTGTGTATGGCCACCTTCAGAATGAATAAAAGACATAGATGGGCTTTGCAAAATTAGTGATGAAGCCTAAATCATTCTAACCATATTTTAAATAAATTAAAAAAATATACAATAAGGCAGCATTCTCACTTGTGCTCTCCAGGCTGCTGTCAGTGGGCAGCAGCCCGGAAAGTGCCCCTCACCCCCTGTGTTTGAGTATCTGCACACAATGTTTAAAAATGCCCCAATTTTTCTATCTGGCAGGCTTCCGAAAAGCGACCCAGAGAAGCCTCATGTAGCGCTTTCCGCTTCTCACAGCCCTTTTAGTTCTGTCCCTTAAAATCAAGAGAAAACTAGACTGGCTGGCAGGATCAACAACAAAAGCATGTTACTGGTAATACTCAGGTAAAACAAAAACACGGTCAGAGACCGATTGCATGTATATGTCATATTTTTTATTTTGCCTTTAGTTCTGCTTTAGACTATATTCACACAGGCAGTGGGAAACAAGTCATTTACTGATTTCACTTTCATTGGGCGGTTGTCGAATAATTGATAGTGACCCACTGCCCAACCACATGAGTGAATATGGCCTTAGGAATATGATGGCTACACAATATTATTAAATTGATGCAAAAATATTACACAAAATATTAAATTGATGCAGGGCGAATAAATGTAATAACAAGTAATGGAAACCTGTCTACTGACACCTTCATGCCCATACAGTTATCATACAAAGGGAGGTCATGTAACACATTAATAGATGGTTAGGTCATATCCCGCTTAGGCAGATTAGTACCGTGTTTCCCTGAAAATAAGACAGTGTGTTATATAAATTTTTGCTCCCAAAAATGCCCTATGTCTTATTTTTCCATGAAAAAGAATGGGGCACTGGGGTATCAGGGTGGGGGGGGGGGATCACTTAAAATGACACAGGGAGGATCAGAGGGGGGAGTCAAAATGGCACAGGAGACACAGAGGGGGGATTACCATTTAAGTAACCCCTTCTGATCCTCCTGTGTCCTTTTGAATGCCCCCTCTGATCCCCCCTGTCCAGAGTTACAGTACCATATCTTCGGGGTGCCCTATATTCAGGGGGATGCCTTATATTTTAGCGTGGGGCAAAAATGTAAGGGTGCCTTATTGTCGGGGATGCCTTATTTTCGGCGAAAATGAAGCTGAGGACTAGTGAAGCATTCATCCAGAAACAGTTCAGCTTTGTTTACAAAGTAACCAAACTTTTCCCTTGTTCTCTGTACTTTAAAAAGTCTTACAGCAAAGATCTGCTGTTTATAAACAATAATTTGTTCAAAGCAGTAAAGAAATGGCCAAAGCCAGAGGTGTTGAGACCTCTCCCCAAAATTATGTATATCTGTGCCACACACCAAAAAAAAACACCTTAATAGACACCTTAATAGAATATGACCATGACCTCTAACATCAGGTTGGACCCAAATCCCAGGATCCCCCTGATAACTGAAACTCAAGGGTTTGAATCCCACCTACTGACTAATGTGATTGAACAACCACACCATCTTAAAGAGCCCATATAGTGGACTGGTAAGAATCTTTCTTTAAATACCACCTCCCCACCATTTTGGATTATTCCATGACTGATATATATATATATATTTTTTTTAGGGGGGTCTACATACCTCTAGGCTCTGTCCGTGACAGTGGAGGACGGTTTTTCGGTTGGGGCTGGTTCTAGCTTGGTGGTGTCACTCCCGGGTGGGGACGCCCGGTGAATTTGGGCCCTCTGGTCCGCCAAGGGTCCCCTCCCACTTGGCACCTTGAGGGGGAGTCTGCTCCTGGACCCTCTACAGAGGGACATCTAAGTATGTTGGATTAAAAGGTGATGCACGGGGTCCACCGCCTCCCTAGGTCGAGACGATCCTGCTGGGCGCCACCTTGACCTATTGGCTTCCCCTGCCCCCCCCCTACTCCCGACTTGTCGCGGGGCTGGGTCCCTTCTGTGTTGTAGGTGTTTTGTGTTGTGTGTGTGTGAATGGATGGATGGTTCGTTTGGTATTTGTGTCTTTTCTTTTTGTTGTTTTCCTATGGGTAGTTTGATGCTACTATTTAAGTCAATGCCCAGGGAGAGCTGGGTGTTATGGTTGGTTCTCAGAGGTAGTAGAGCGGTGGGACCTGTGCGTTCGCAGGCCCGCCTATATGCGATGCTGAGTAATGTAGTTCTGACCTGGAACCTGAGTAAGCACTATGTTTTGTTATACTAAGCGTCTGCGAACGCCCACTGTTTGATATTTGTATACTCTGTGTTGGATTTAATAAAATTTGAATTGATAAAAAAAAATAAAAGGTGATGCATGGGGATCATTTGTATGCAGTTAAATGATTGATTTTTACACGTATTTCTTGATATTATAGTGCTGCTCCGTCTATTCCTGATGAAGCCTATTAAAGGCAAAACGCGTCTAAGATGGGCAAGCACGCCATTGTTAATTGCGCTATTTGCTGTCTGTGATGTAATGTATTGATCAGCAACTGATATTTGTCGATTGCTGCAATGTATTTACTAGTAATTTTATGCTTTTTTTATTATGAAATATGGTCCTGATATGTTGTTTAATAAAGACCTTTTAATTACTCTATAGTGCCTTCAAAGCCCATGCTGTTCTACCGTTATACACTCAAATAATTTTTTCAAAGCACTGATAAGGTATTTGAGCAAATTGGAAGTGGTTCCCAAACTGGGGGGCGCTATGGTATTCCAGTGGGGCGTGGCCCCTTATTCTGAACCTGTGTTTCAATAGGAAGGGGGGGGGGGGCTCGAAAATGTTCCTAAATAGAAAAGGGGGGCCCTGCAAGGAAAGTTTGGGAACCACTGCTGTAAGCCATACAGCATCGCTGACCTGACCAGGAATTGTAGGCAGCCTCAGGGCAGTATGTCCACGCATGTCTTACCACTCTGGCAGAGGGATCTGTTCTGGCCAAACTATTGTTTTGCCACACTGCATCCCCCAAAAACCATATTGATGTGTTTACCACAGTACAAACATGCCTCCCCACTCTGGCAGAGGAATCCATCCTGGTTGACTGCTGTTTGGTCAAAACTGCATCTCCAGAGATCATATGGATTTGTTTAGCATAGTCCAGGGACTGTTCTGCCCTTCCGCAGGACAGCCCATGTTCAGTTTGAATTTCCTGCTTCCCAATCGGATGTAGGAGAATCAACAGCCAATTGTTTGCCAATCCTATAATGAAAGGTGGCAGAACGGTACTGAACAATCTGTCTATTTACTGAGGATCTGTCATGCACAACATTGCCTATTATTGTCCTTTGTAGAGCTATGTGCATGGGTGCACATAAGTGGTACTCTGATACCCTTAAGGGGCCAAAACCTAGCTCTGCGTACCTGCATTATTGTTACAAAGCTCATATGCGTACTGACAACTTGGAGGCGTTCCGTGTCTGGACGGCCGCAGCTAAATGTTACATGTATACAATTTATGTCACTTGGATAACCGCAGGGAAACATGAAGAACTATGAAAGGTTGCAGTTAGGGGGGGTGACAATGGGAATGTAAATTATTAATTTAAAAAAAGATTAGACTTCTAAGGGTGTTGAAGATCTGGGGGATGAAAGTAAGAGTAGGCATATATAAGGGTAAAATCTAACAAGAGAAAAGCAATGTGTGACAGCTGGAATGTGACTTTGAAAGGTTGACATTTGGACTGCTGGTAGTCTCAGGGGTTAGTTACTAAGTCAGAAAATGGCAGGGTTGCGCTTCTGAGGTATGATATCTGGGGGTTCAAACGTGTTGTACTGTGAGAGTTACATTTGACCCAAAGCCAGCGCGCGACATGTGGATGGAGACAGCTAATCGGAGGCTCAATCAGGAACAGTGAGGTCCATCTGCAGCAGAATCTACCATGCAGGAAGCTGACCAAGAGGACGGTGAGGAAGACCACCCTACATATGGGGTGAGTACCAAACACCATCTCCTGGTACTCATCTGAGGAGCTCAATAAAAAAGGTATGTGCACCCCTGGCTATGTGCTTGGATGTGCCTGTCCTGACGTCTGATTGTCCCTGACCATGTCTTCTGCCTTATCCATCTGAACTGTACTCTCTTGGACTGACCGTTGTGTATGACCCTTGGCTCGTTTTCTGGATTACCCAATAAGGTTATATTTATTATTATTTAGTTATGACACCTGGATATCTGGTGTTGGTAGTGATTGTGCGCATTTCACATCAGGAGAGAGGAAGCATTAAATATGATGAGCCAGGAAGAAACCCAGATAGGAGATTTAATTTCTAACAAGGTGGAGTTTACTAGTGCCCTGGAGTTTATCATAGGACATTATTGGACATTTACTACATCCCAAAGGAAAACAAAATGCACTGGATAGATGTGATTCCTGAAGTGAAAGCTAAGCTCAGCATCTGCTATCAGCCTAGGAGGTACCAAAAGCTTCTTCCTGTAAAATAAGCATATTAGGCTGACAGATAAAAGCACAATAGAGTAAACGGAACTGACATTAACAGCTTAGTAGTTTTAGCTCTGTCATAAACTCCTTATGGATCTGGACACAGAAAAACACATATTGCTCGCATTTCTGCATGGACTATCTCAAAGACGTAATTATCCCTCTAAAAGCTTGACCATGTGAAGCCCAACATGTAAGAGCTGCCACATTCTTGCAGAAGCTTGCTCTGCATATCTATAAACTACATTTAAAAGCACTTTTAATTAGACCGTGTTATGCGCTTTAAGCAGCCGGTTTTCTGAAAAGCTATTTTGAATAGAAGTTTTCAGATAATTACAATGTGATCGTTCACTTCAGAGGAACCCAAAATACTTTGTTAAAAGAAATGAACAAAAATACCTTCCTTTTCTGTTTCCTGATGATAAATTCCCCACTAATTCAATGTTATTATGTCAGTGTTCTTTTATAGGACTTAAAAGTGTCCAACTATTTAACTGTGTTATAGTAGATGAAAAAATATCAGCTTATAAACTTCCCTGTAGATGTGCCTGGCATCTGATGCCTTTATATTATATGTTCAGCAATATGATATATATACAGTGGTGCACATAAGTGGTACTCTGGTACTCATAAGGGGCCACAAACTAGCTATGTGTACCTGCATTATTGTTACACAGCTCATATGCGTACTAACAACTTGGAGGCGCTCCGTGTCTGGGCGGCCGCAGCTAAATGTTACATGTATACAATTTATGTCACTTGGGTAACTGCAGGAAAACATGAATAGCTTTTAAAGATTGCAGTTAGGGGGTGTGAAATTGGTAATGTAAATTATTAATCAAAAAAAAAGATTGGACTTATAAGGGTGTTGAAGATCTGGGGGATGAAAGTCAGAGTAGGCATATCTAAGGGTAAAATCTGACATAAAAGGTTGACATTTGGACTGCTGGTAGTCTCAGGGGTTAGTTACTAGGTCAGAACATGTTAGGATTGCGCTTCTGAGGTATGATATCTGGGGGTTCAAACGTGTTGTACTGTGAGAGTTACATTTGACCCAAAGCCAGCTGGCGACATGTGGATGGAGACAGCTAATCGGAGGCTCAATCAGGAACAGTGAGGTCCATCTGCAGCAGAATCTACCATGCAGGAGACTGACGCAGAGGACAGTGAGGGAGACCACCCTACATATGGGGTGAGTATCAAACACCATCTCCTGGTACTCATCTGAGAAGCTCGCTAAAAAAGTTATGTGCACCCCTGTATATATATATATATATATATATATATATATATATATATATATACATACATATACATACTTCTATTTATACATTTTTCTTAGGGGAAAGCTGACACATGTACATCTCATTGTGTGTAGCCTCAAATCCTGGTTCTATTACAGGTGAAAAGAAGAGCATGAAAATGTTGGGTTGATTTCCCAACAGAACCAAAATCCTACTACATGGTCAGTGAGAAGAGAACTGTCAATACCTACAGATCTGCCTCCTCTTATTACAGGTCCCTCCCCTGCCCAGGACTTTATATGTAATGGCTTCGCACCAAAGCTTCTTGTTTCTTCGAGATATGTAGAATAAGGCTTTTACCCATTTCATAATTTTAATGCTGTTTGTATCCCTATTTAGTAAATTATCCTTCATTATTTCTCCAGGCCCCTGTTGTGTCTGGTACTGAAAGTAACTAAAAATATTTTGATGTTGTCACAAGATCTTCCAATTGGGAGACCTACCTAAGAGAGGTTTTTCTATCACATAGAAGATAAAAAAAACCCTCACCTGTCATGAGTAAATAAAAAATTCCCCTTGCAGCCCCTGCCCTCTCTCCCTCTGATGATGCAGCGCTGCGAAGGGGTAAAGAGCAGTTGGAGATGTAAGTGGGACAGGAGGACACATCTAAGAACAGTGACAACTGGGAAAGTACAAGATCACGGCACTGTGTTGACATACATTTTTCATAAAAATCCATTATATTGTCCTTGTGAGATTACACTGAATTAACCCCCAGAAGCCTATCAGATAAATTACATAGGAATAGGATTCCTGGGAAATATATATTTTTAAGGATTGTGGAGCACTATGCCACTATGCCACCTAAGGCAAACTTACATTGTATATAGTTTTGAGTATACATCCACTTTAAGAAATGAAAGGTAACGTGCAGTTCTTAACCTCCCTGGCGGTTACCTCCCTCCCTACAGATTTCTGTACCAAAAGTGATACAGTGTTTTGCCTGAAAATGCTCTGTTTGCCTGCAGCTTTGTAGAAATGCTGCAGGCACACAGAGAGCCAACGGTTGCGCCTGATTCCGCCTGATTCACGATCAGACTGCGCCAGTACTTGCTCCAGGTGGGCGCGTTCATTTTGCAATTGATCACCAAGCGCTTACCCCGAATGCGCATGGTGATCATTCGCAAAATCGGCCACAGAATAAAGTGCTATGGCCGGCTTCAGAGGTACACTTGTTTCTTTTCTTTTGATTTGGATTGGATAAAATATTTATCCAATCCAATCAAAATAAAAACAAATGTAAAAAAATGAAGAAAAAAAATCTAAGAAAAAAAAAAATTTCTGTACCTTTAAATCTCCCGCCTGCCGGATGACGTCATTGGCACACGAGAGCTGATCACGGAGATAGCCAGAGACCTCGGCTATTTCCGGAATGGCTCGTGTGCAGCCGAAGATGATCCCACTAGCAGGAACGCTCAGCGCGAGCGTTTCAGCTAGCGGGATCCACTTTGAGCTGGATTATAGAAAAACATTTCTATAATCCAGCTAAAAAGTAAAAAAAAAAAAAGATTTAAAAAAAGACCGGGGACCGGGTCCCGCCTCCGTGACGTCACCCGTCACTCCGGGACCCGGAAGAAGCCGGAGAAGAAGAGAGAAGATGGCGGCGGCGGCGGAGCAGGTGAGCTCCCACGATGTGCCCGAACCCAGTTCGGGCGTATCGATAGTTGTAGTGTGCCTTTGCCCGAACTGGGTTCGGGCATATCGCTAGGGAGGTTAAGGTGGCTTAACACTGTAGATTTTTTCTTCAATCAACTGCCGATTAGGTTTTTTTGTTCGATGACGTTGTCGAACGTAGTTTGTTCATTTATTAAATGTAACATTAGATTTTTGGTTCGTTCATAACAGATATCGAATGAAAATACATTCGAAATTACAACAACGGATAAAAATTTACCAACATGTTCGATGACCTTTTGAACAAAGGTCGAACAAAATGTATCCATCAAACAAATTGGCCATTCTAGATTTTTGTTCAAATTGTTCGTTTTTCACTGACCGAACAACAAAAAATCAATATGTGTAAACCCACCTTTATCCATATTAATAGTTTCCAAAATACTGATGGTTTTACGCTGCAGCAAATTATATATATCTATATATAACAATATATTAAGTGGATGGTAGCCTACTTCCATATACTATCCAAATGCCACCATGTGTTAGATCAACACTTCAATGTCATTTGGATTCAATCAACACCCTGCAGTTAACCTATCCCCTCGATGTTTACATTCTCCTAGGCTGTCATCCCTGCCATGTAGTTAAAATGCTGCCATCTGTGCAAGGACAGATCTAGAGCCCATTACAAGCAACCAGTGGGGAAAGAGACCTAAATCCCTGCTTTGAAAACTATTCCTGGCTCTGTCTGCTCTGATTTTTTGCTGCCGGGACTAGCATATGCCCTTGTTAAGATGCTGTTAGCTATTTTCAGTGTTTTTTCATCATTTTTTTTTTATCTCATATGTAGGTTACTTTGCCTACAACACTACAAGCTAAACTGTAACAAAAGCAAGGCAATGGAAATTACACTCTTCCTGACTTATAAACAAACCTGGATTCTTCTAAAGGTATTTCTAATTGTTTACAATGTATTTGAGACCTCTTCTTGTTCTAAAGTGCTGGCTGTAGCATTTTAAAGAACTTACAGCCAATACAGCTCACTATAATACTCAGTATCAGATCACTGGAATGCATGACCAGCTGAAGGCAAACTGATATGTTATGTAGAACGTTTACAGCTTTCGCTTGTAACAAATCATTAATGTTTGTTTAATGTGCTTGGGCCTCTGTCACCAGCTGATTTATCAACAGGGATCCTATTTTTTATAGAAAATAAAAAATACATTCAAACCATTTTTCACAAAGGAAATCATGGTTATTTTACTTAGAAAGACTAAGGCCATGTCTCCACAGCGTTGTTTGATCCGTCAGGACCTCCTATGCTAAGCTCAGTGCTTGGCGGGATCACACTTAACCTGTTCAGGGGGAAGCTCTGTTCTCACAGGCTGAGCCGTTCAGCCAATGCAGGGGTTAACATAGTGCAGTAAGTTAACCCCTGATGTCTGAACAGAGCATCCGCTGAGCAGGTCCAGTGTATATGATCTGTCAGGAGCCCCGCCAAGCACTGCGCTTAGTGTAGGGGTCCAGATGGATCACACAACGCTGTGGAGACATGGCCTAAAGGTAGTCATACACAGGCTGATTTTACCCGATTTTTTGGCCGATCGATTGCTGAACACGTTTACGCCAATCAACCGCCGGTTGGCTGAAAATCTGAGCAAGGGATCCGCTGCATGTCGAATGGGGGGTGATCCGTCGTGCTGTTAGATTCCCGTTCGATCCCAGGCACACAAAGTTTGCCTGTTGATCAGCTGAGGGGCTGGCTGCAGCGGAATGACATCATCCCTCATCTATCGAGGTCAAATCTGAACATCTACTGATAGCTTTACTTTCTCAATTAACAGAACAGAGTTCCTACCTCACTCGTTCAGCAGTTCAGTTCATGCCTGTCAAGCATCCCGTTTTGGCCAGGAAAGTAATGGGTTTTTTTTACTTTCCCGGCGCCGATTTCAATAAATCCCAGATTTTTGGTGAGAAATCAAGGTAACTTAAGTGGGAGGGGGCGTTACACTCTCTCCTAAGTTCCCACCCCTCTCGTGCAGAAGATGTGTGGGGTGGGTATTTAGGAGGAAGAGTAACGCTCCCTCCCTCCAAAATTAGCCAGCTAATAGGAAGGAAGGGAGGTTAACCTCCCGATACCGGAAGTGACGTAGGTGACATCACTTTCAGTATTTGAATGCGGAAGTTCTTTGGCCCAAGTAGTGGAAGCTGGGTCTGTGACTTCACTTCCATTTTTTTTTACCTTATTCAGTGAAGGAAAATTTGAGTTCAGTTTTAGAAGTATGTTATTGTTCTATAGCTTAGCTACAAATGGCAGATTAAGTACAGCAAACAAACGCAATGGCGCTGCACCATTTAGGCCTCTAGAAACAAATCACCGGTATTTCTAGCCCTGTAAGTGCTCTTTTACACTGCAACACAGTACATGAGCTGCATTGTGCTGCAGGCAACATGTGTATTTTGCGGTGCGTGTTGCCCAGTACAAAAGCTAACCTTTTATGAATTTATGAATGCTACTAAGCTGCAGCAAAGACTTGTGCCTGTTGCTCAGCAAAAAACACATTCGTTTATCACACTGTCAACAGAGCTTTTAATCTAATAATACGAACTTGCCAGCAGTGATTCATCAAGGTCCATTAAGTGATGACATTGCTCATTCCAGCTATAGATCTTATTTTAATCAGTGGGAAGTTATAGGCAGTTTGTCTACATCATCTTTATGGACCACTGATAAATAATTTCTAGAAAGTGATTTAAATAACTAAACACTATATAAGCAGTATTTAAAATTATCACACAGTAAAACCCATAATAATTCAATTTAAAATATAAAAAATAGCCAATGTGTATGGTGCCTCTTGGTGCCATTGACATCTTAACCAGACGGTAGTAGCATAAAGGACCTGCATTAGTAAAAGGTGCAATGTTTCCATGATGCAACAGGAGCTTCTCAAATTTTCCCTATATAAATACATACATTTATTGGCCGAGAGGAATGGTAAATTACTGGAGAATAATATATTACAAGGCAAGCCAGCAGGTTCCAAAAGAGTTAAGCTGGCCATACACCTTTAGATCTTACTTCCAGATATCCTTTAGATCTACCAACAACTACCGCATATAGTATAGGGTACTCTACGATTGAACACAGGTAGACTTGATGGTTTAGAAAGTCCCTCATATGACAATATTTTGGTAAAACAAAAGGAGATCCGTCAGTGACAGATTACACCCCTCCGTTGCGTCAAAATAGACGTAGTGATCTACGTTAATTTTAACGCAACGGAGACCAACGGATTGCACTGACGGATGTTGGGACAGGCTCATTTGATATAATGGGCTACGTCAAAATCCCTCCATCTGACTTACGTCTAACGGAGGGATTTTGACACAGTGGAAACTAACCCTTAAAACGGCCACCAAGTATCCAGCCATCATAATGATGGGTCAATAGGAGAGGCAAGCCATGTGCCGTAGACCGATATTTTCGGTTCCGCGGCACACTAGTTGGGATGTTGCCTGGTGTGCCCACCCTCGGCCCTCCTAACTAGCTGCCTCTTAGAGTATAAGTCTTATACTATAAGAGGCAGCTAGATAGGAGGGCTAAGCAACCGCATCCTCACAGAGCCGGTCCGTGTATAACACGGATCGGCTGTATAAGTCTTATACTATACAGCCGATCCGTGTTATACACGGACCGGTTCTGTAAGGATGCGGTTGCTTAGCAACATGCGTCCCCACAGACCAGGGGCGGTGTTTTTGCCCACAAGTGTGCCTTTGCCCAAAAAAGGTTGAAAAACACTGCCGTAGACAATACTTCAGAGATGCTTGCAAAATTTCCAATTGTTTATTTGGGAATTCATAGTAAGGCTCCAGAACAAGGTATTATCACCACAACTGCTGGAGGTGTAGAGAAATGTTTAGGGGACATTAAAAATAGTATTGATCTAGCACATGTAGTTTTAAAATTAAGTTCATATTTAAATCCAAATTTTGACTTGAAAACAACATGTTCGCATAACAAGAAATACCACATTACCCCAATAGGTGTGTGGCCAACATCCCAAATACAATATCAAAAAGATTAATGGAGGGAGAGACCAAGCGCTCAGTCTATCCCTCCACTGAGTTTTTCCTTTACCTAAGCAAAGGCAAGGGGACTTTCAAGAGGCCGCTTTATTTCTTTTTACTACATTACCCCGGTCGGGGATTAAAATGATATGTCAAAAGGTATCAGGTCAGAAAAGCACCTTCAAGCCCTAACCAGTGCTCCCTTCCACTTGTTCTGCCTGCTCCCAGCAGCGGCCCTCTGTTTCTCCTGTGCATCCTTTTGGCGTGACGGACCGTTTTAGGTTTTGACATACTATACCCTAAAAACCTAACCTCCTGAGGAAAACGTACCTTGAAACACGCGTCGAGGTTGATCGGACGTTTGTACTGACTATACAGATGAATTGGATTTGGTTTCCGTAGCCGTCTGAGTCTGGAGAATTTTCTGACATTTTGGGTTTTTTCCTTTTTTTGTTTGAAGAATAAACGGAAAACCTCCCACGTTTTTATTCATGAACTCTGTTTTTTGGACTTTTTAGTGTCTATAATCTACTGTGATTTAATGTCTTGAACTTTGAAGGTGCTTTTTGCTTTATTTAATTTTTCTGACCTGATACTTTTGGACATATCATTTAAATCCCCCGACCAGGGTAATGTAGTAAAAAGAAATAGGGTGGTGTTTTAAAAGTCCCCTTGCCTTTGCTTAGGTAAAGGAAAAACTCAGTGGAGGGATAGACTGAGCCCTTGGTCTCTCCCTCCATTAATCTTTTTGATTTTGAAAACAACATGTGCCAGAACAATACTTTTTGTGTGTCATGTCCCCACAACCCTTCTCTACATGTATTTTGGTGATGATAACATGGTTTAGGGGTTTTGCAAATAACTTGCAAAGTCAGTTGCCTGAAATATAAATTTTTCAACCATCTTTACATTTCCGCATTGTTGTATCATTCCTAGAATGTGTGAGCGTGGATTTTACTGCCAGACCATCCAAAGTACCATTAGAAATATTAAGTTCTCTAAACGTTTATTCACCATTGCTAGGAATTCTTTATCTGGAAGATGTACTAAATCTTACCCGACTATATTTTGCTTCCCGCAATTTTGTCTTTTCTATGTACACTCAGTACACACACACAGCATTTAAGGAGTGGATCTTATTGGTTTGAATAACAATGACAATATGTATGAAAGCTCGGCTATTAGAAAATCCAAAGCAGCTATTCACTCTGTCCATACAATATAGTAATGGAGGTTTAAATAAGTTACTCCACATAAAGAAGGGTTGAGAATAATAGTCTCTTCCTTGTCATGAAATAGTTAAAAGTTTGACTACACACATGCAAACACACTCCCTATGAGTGAACATTTCACTGAAAAGAAAGTAGGGCACTGCAGTACATGCTGACGTTTATAATTTGAAGGGTGTTTTCTGATATGTACATGTAACTTGTCACAATTACAGGAAAATCAAAGATTAATACACATGCCAACCACTTGCTCTGACATATCGGACTTTTAAAGAAGTCCGCCGTCTGCCTGTTCGCGGACAGGTTCAAATTCCCTGCCTCATGGGGAATTTGAATCAGAAAAACCCGAAGTGACGTCAGTGGCGTCACATTCGGCACCTGGAATGCATACTTCCTGGTTACGGGAGCCGGATGTGACGTCACTGATGTCACTTCCTGTTCTCGAGACGGTTTTTCACTAGGAGACCGGCATCATGCCCGGTCTTCTAGTGAAAAGTATCTTCCTCTGGTGGGATCTTGCTGTTTCTGATCCTGCCGGAGGAAGAATAGAGATCTCCTTCTCGCAGGCAAACGGGCGGGTCGAACACCCGTACTGCTCGCCGGCGAGAAGGAGGGCGAACATCTATGTTCGCTGCCGAACTGTCTGCCTTGTGGGCAGTTCAGCCATCACTAATAAAAAAACAAAACAAAAGAAAATGGCAACAACTGAGACACAGCGAAAACAATCTTCTCAAACTAAATTAAAGCTTGAAATGATTTGGACTAGATGCAGTATTGTAGACATTTGGATATTTGGACAAAAGCTCAGCATCTAAGAACAACCACACAATCAAATACCGTACATCATTTAAAATAATCAAGGTTTAAAGGCGGGTTTACATGTATGCAATATTAAATGTAACATTTTCAGAATATCAGATCACATAGACAATCTGCGTTACTGTACATATTGTGCATGGTGGTGAATGTGCAGTGGATACCACCATGCAATGTAAAGCAATTTACGTGCATTACTATGCTGAATAAAGGTAACCAAACCTTCAGAAAAACAGATGAAAACTATCTCTAACTTGAAAGTGAGCAGGACGCTAACTACTCACGAAATAATAGGCCTTACATGATGTTAGCTGTAAAAAATATAGTCAAATATCTAGGCTGGATACACTTGGATTCCTAGCTTTGTTGATTGGCCATAACCATAACAATAGCATTTATTTTTGTTTTTTAGGAAAAAGCAACACATAAGACAATCTTCTTTGGATTATATTATTAGGGCTAGAAAAGGGCTAGCAAAGTTAAATCCAGAAACCAAGGGGAGACAATGTTCCCAGAATCTTTTTCCTTCCTTTTAAATAGGCCACTATAGCAAAGCATGTTTGTTGTAGTCTTGGTGGGTGAACTGGTATCCACTTAAAAAAGTAAGCTGGGAAGAGGCGCCTCACCCACTAGTGTTGAGCTCGAATATTCGGATTTCGAATATATTTGGTGAATATCGGCTATTCAAGAATTCGCACATTTCGCAAATATGGCGGCAGATATTCGCAATTTTGAATAAATTACGAGGCGATTATTATTGCGAGATAGCGTCGCAACTGCGCACGATTGCGAATATAGAATCGAATATTAGTAGAATTATTCGCGAAATATCGCGAATTCGAACATTGCTTATGCCGCTCATCACTATCACCCACCTAAATTACCATTCTGAGGACCAGACATCCACGAAATCGAACCTCCACAGGTACCTTACAGCGCAACCTTGATTTCACTGCGTGGGGACAGTGAGGAAAATGATCTCCACCTGCCGACTCATCAGACAGGTTGATGGTTCAAATAGCTGGCCCGGGTCAACTGACGACCAGCAACTCAAAGAGTAAGTGACAACTTTTCTTACAACATCCGAGTCACCACCAAGGACTCTCTCTTATTTTTGAATATAGTCTCTTGACAGCTCCTCTAATGGTTCTTTTCCCCTACTAAATTTATTTTTACCTTCTCTTTGCTCCATTTTATTCTTTTACATTTTGTACGTTGTACATCGCATTAAGGGGAGCACCTACAACAAAGCCATCTCAAATCATGTTCGTTGTAGTGAACTCCAATGAATGTAAACATGTGGTTGTGCATTGCAGTATGTTGCCTAAGGAACAAAGTTTCGTATTTACTTTTAAGCATTTTACATCTGGGTGACTGGGCAGGTTATTTTCTTTATCAATGTCTATTAAAGCACTACATGGCTCTAATAAGATCCTAATTTTTTTAAATGCTGACCGTGCCCGGTTACAGTGATTAACTTTCCATATTTGTCCTTAAACACTATCTAGTCGCCAAAAATTGAGGATCAAAATATACATTTTCCTCCCAAATAGGAATAGAGAGGGAATCTTCCAATAGGGGCACTAGTTCTTATGACACCTTCAGATGGACAATAGGGAAAACATGCTTGCTAGTCCCAATTGTCCAGGAGGGACAGACCTAACATGCCACATCTCAGTCCCAATGTAGTCCCATCTCTGCGTATAATCCTCAATGAGATGAGGTGAAACGTGTCAGAGACAAGGACCCCCAAAGGGAACTTGTATTTGATTTTATCTCTGGTGTGCGGGCTTTCTACTAGGAAGGTGCCACATCTCATCTGCAGTTATACTTAGGGATAAAACACCACAATATCACTCGCCCCTTTACTTGAAAGTAAAACATCATCCCAGATCAGACATTTTTGTTCAATTGGAAAACAGGTGACAAAGGAAAACTGAAAAAAAAACAGTGCTGTCACCTTTTTAGATATGTAGTCCTAATGTTTTCTCTGGTGTACAGCATTCAAATTAGTAATAGCAAATCAAAGCATATGTATCATATTATCAAAAAATCTCTGATCATTTTCAGCAAAGAGCGTAAAGAAAGCCTTACTTTTCTGTAGACAATCATGTTAGGAGTGTTATCCTCAGGATCTGTAACTCCAACACTTGTATCAGAAGACTGAGCCATGGTTGAATTTTCACTTACTCTGCAATTACAAAGACAGGGATGCTCATGAGACAAGGCAAATGGCACAATTCACAATACATTTACAATATATTAGTCATATTTTGACATAGTATTACACATAATGCTGTGCACAGGATATATGGGCAGGAAAGTGTAGCACTCGGTCCCTTTAGTGCCCACGCATCCTAATATCCTAAAAGAAGAAACAACCTTGCAGTGGGTTGAAGTGCCAATTACCATATTTTTTGGACTATAAAAGGCACTGGACCATTAAGTAGCACCCAGTTTTTAAAGCAGGAAAAAATATTTGATATATAAAAGTGTTCACATCAATTTGGTTAATGCAATATTAAATTAATACAAATTCAACCAATCAATGTCACTAACAGCAGTACACACACAGCACCTCTTCACTGATCAGGAAGAGTGGGGCAGGAGGCTTTCCAGTCTCCTCTGCTCTCCCTCTCCTCTCTTGCTGTTCCTGTGCCTGTGGAAGCTGAAGTGATAGCAGTTTCCTCGGACACAGAGATAGGGATAGATAGCAGTTCATCTATCCCTCTCTTCATTGCTTATGCCAGCAGGGCTCTGTTATTGCATAAGCAATTATACAGTTCCGATGGGAGATCCAGCCATTGGCAGATCTCTCATCTGACAGCTCCCCGGCTAATCTCCTTGCTGGGAGAGCTGGCTGGGAGCCAAATTGCGACCACGGGTTCTCCCATTCCGACCATAAGATGCAGGCACTTTTTCCGCTATAACTGTCATGGGGTCATTTTAAAAACGAGCACAAGTTTGCAGGCGCTCAGACAGGTCATTTCCCGAGCTGCTGCAGGCTGAAATCAGCTTGGGAACTGACAGTGTTTACCCTACAGGAAAAAAATTAGGAGAATATAGAAGTTTTGCTGTCCTTTTAAATCTTAACATAGAAAAATCTTTTAGTACCCCACTTCTTTTAAAGACTAGACATTATAGGTGCATCTCAAATCGTTGAAAAGGTAATTTATTTCAGTAATAAACTAAAAAACGTATGTCTGAGGCCCAAAGCACCCAGTAGAAAATCCACAATATACGGGCAGATTCTCGCTCGACAGAGAATCGGCGGGCACCCTTTGTGTGTCGGATCAGCAGGTAATTTACTGACATGTAGGATCCCCATGTGATCCGACATGCAGGAGGATCCTGGTCGATCTGATCCGGTGGGCGCACCTGTGTTCCAGGACAGGATTCATACTTTATTTATACAATTACTATATTTTTATGACCATTACACGCTCTGTTGTGTAGGAGGAAGCTCTTCCCTCTGCCTGTGTATATAAGTCAGGCTCAAGCTGCCCAGCTCACATACACAAAGCCAGGAGGAAAGATCTACCCACAGACAAATCTTTCCCTTTACAGTGTGCCATACAGTTAGTCATAGACACAGCTGTAGAGGAGGGAAGATCTGTGGGCAGATCTTTTCTCCAACTCTCTGCTTTGTGTATGTGTTGGGCCACAGGTGGTCACACATTTGCACTATAATTTGCACATGTTCTTTCCCCCAAAAGTGCATATAATAATTTGAAAACTAGATCCCAGGTGGACCTCTTGCTGGTTTGTCAATTGTCAACAATTTTTAGATAGAGAGAACATGAGATTGTTCCAAATCATGGCTTTAGTAGAGGTGGACAAGAACATGCTGCAAGAGAACCCACAGAAAAGTGCATGATCAATGATCTTCCCTGATTAACCGGCCAGGATCACTTGGTTATAGGCCCCCATACACCTAGCGAGCCGCGGGCGATTTTTTGTCGGCAAAATCAGCAGCAGATTGCGGGTGCCCACATGAGGTGACAGATCCCTGTCTCCCTAATGCTCATGTCTGTAAATCTCTGGCCAATGCCATTAGTTTGAATGGGGACCGGCGTCTCCATTCAAAGTAACAGCCAACACACAAAGGGTGCCTGCCAATACTTTGAACAATGGAGTGCAGCGTGATGACATCGTCTATCGCCCCCGGCTCGTCCTGGTGTATGGGGGCCTATTGTCTCATTCCTGCTTCCTGTAGAGCTTAAACAGGAAAAGCTAATCAGTCTAGTACAAATTAATGAGCTGATCATATTTATTATGGTCTTCTCCATGTGTTCTCTTGCAGGAAAACTTTTTTTGAGGAAAAGTCACTAATGATGTATATATGAAACTGAAGTCTGATCATGAACAGTTTTTCAGATACCTCCTTCTGTAACCTACACAATAAAAACTGGAATGGTGTTGATTGCGAATATTCTAATTGCATATGTTTATTGCGCATATCGGCACACCTCGAATATAGTGCTTTTTCGTCATAATCTTGAATATTCTAGATTTTTTCCATCAGTACCCGGAACTGCCGTGCATTGCTTTCACAATATGCGCATATACAAGTGTTGATTTGCGCAATGTAGATAATAATGACTGGAGATTACGGATTCTCGAATTTACCAATTGATTGTGAATATTAGGTGAAAGTCGCAATATATTGAGAATACAAATATTCTGCTCATCACTAAACAGGAACTGGTAAGATGACTGTATAATGATTGGAATACTTAAAATCTTTTAACTGCACAATTTCTAGTAATGTCTATAAACTGAAGTAAAAAGAAAAATGCCATTGTATACAGAGTATGCAAATTCTATTAACTATTTGCAAAGTTTCAAAAATGTCAATAAATATTGTTCTAACTAGATATAGCTGGCATCTAATTGCACATATTTATAGCTCAGTTATTTTCGGAAAGTACTCCCAGTCCTTTTTGAAAGTAAGGTTACTCAATTGCTCTTTGTAATCTTCCTCTATGGTTTTCAAAACCATTTAAGTAACGCTTAAATACCAAAAATTGATGCATTAAAAAGGAAGTAGAAACTAACCATTTTTTTTCTGTCAGCAAGAATGCATTAATGTACACACTGTAAAAGAAGTCAAATCTCTTACTGAAAAGTATTGGTCTCAAAGACATTGTAATGCTTGTGCATATACAAATGCTTCAAAAGCAATATGCCTAAGGTGTTAATCAAGAAAAAATGTAAAGGTTATTGCATTTCCTTTATAAACGTGTACTGCCCTGTTTCCCTGACAAAAGACCTTTTTCAAAAAATTTTTTTTTTAAATCAATGTTTATTACGTTTTCATATAACAAATAAAAATCAAGAATACAAGCAATAACCAAGAGAAAAAGAGATAAACTGTACACAGAAAATATGCACCAATTCCGTATGGCACTCCCATCAACAAAATACAGTATAATTAGAAGAAAGTCAAAGACATAACCATCTAATGCCCCAGTCCACTTCTACCAAGTGACAAATTCCATAGAGGAGTGGCAGGGTCACACCTTCCCGTTCCTACTTCCGCACAATAGTTTTGCATTCCGTGGATTCAGAAAAGTAAAAGACCTTTTCGTTACAGTTCCAGTTCTTTATAAAAAGGTAAACTATACAATTGGTAATAAAATGCAGCAGGACAGACTTTACACCAATGAAAGTAGACACCCCAAAAAGAAGAGCACTTAAAACAACCAAAAAAAGCTAAACCGCCAAGGGACCTGTCAGCCATTCAGGGTTTGGATAGTCATGGTAATATTCCTGAATGTGATCACATAGCTAGAGTTGAAAAAATGTTCATCTATTTATTTGTTAAAGTAAAATTGCAGATTCTTGTTAATGGAAAAATAAGACATCTCGCCCGAAAATAAGCCCTGATGTCTCTTGAAGCAAAAGACCCTAGCTTATTTTCAGGTTAACACCAGGATCCATGGTGTGTACCATTTCTTCATTAACCTCCCTAGCGTTTGAGACGAACCCTGTTCCTTGCAGGGCCCCCCTTTTCTATTTAGGAACATTATTGAGCCCCCATCCCTATTCAAACACAGGTTAAGAATGAGGGCCAGCACCCCCCTGGAATACCTTCGTGCCAGTCCCCCAGTTTGGGAACCACCGCTCTATATGCACTTTTCTAATCCTGTGGTAATGACTGAAGGACCAGAATGCACTGTGCTTGCACCAAATGTAAGCATAGAAAGGTAACGTCACTGTGGTAGCACAATCCCTCTATTAATCTTATGTATACCTATGATGTGCTGGACTTCAAAATGCTAAATATGCTTAAAAGTACTGACTTGATGGACAACATTTTGTTAATAACCAACACCATCTTACTTATATGATAGTTGGAAAACTCCTTATTATTTACAGTCGAGCTCATAATTATTCAAATTTTGACTTAAAGTTACTTTTATTTAACCAGCAAGTTATTTTTTGAGGGGAAATGACAAAGGTGTCTCCCAAAAGATAATAAGACGATGTACAAGAGGCATTTTTGTGAAAAAAAAAATTCTAAGCTTTTATTTACATCTGAGCAAAAAGTGTCATGTCCTTCGATTCGCGATAGATCGACTAAAAATTACAGACATTTCCCATCCCTGCCCAAATGATTTTTCGTGTGATTCCCTGTCATTCTAGTCGATTTCACGCTTTAAACATGCATCGATTTGTGACTGAATGATCATGACGATCGATTGGTCAGAAATTGTACTAAAAAATCGAATTGTCTATGGCCAGCATAACTTATTACAAATCTGCCTTCCCCAAATTTAGTAATTTCCTTATTTACAGTTGCAAGAACAAGTATGTGAACCCTTTGGGATTACATGACGTTTTGCATTAATTGGTCTTAAACTGTGCTCACACCAACAGAAACACACAGTCTGCCTAAAATAAAACTACACAAACATTATATGTTTTCATGTTTTGAAACATAACATGTATTGAACATAACATGTAAACATTCACAGTGCAGGGTGGAAAAAGTATGTGAACCTTTAGACTTAATAACTGGTTGACCCTCTTTTGGCAGCAATAACCTCAACCAAACGTTTCCTGTAGTTGCAGATCAGACCTACACAACGATCTGGTAATTTTGGACCACTCCTCTTCACAAACCAGTGTACCAATATTCTTGGGATGTCTGGTGTGAATCCCTCTCTTAAAGTCATGCCACAGCATTTCAATTGGGTTGAGGTCAGGGCTCTGACTGGGCCACTCAGGAAAGCATATTTTGTTCTGTTGAAGCCATTCTTTTGTTAAATGACTTGTATGATTTGGGTCATTGACTTACGTTTTCCTGCAAAATGTCTTGATAAACTCTGGAATTCATTTTTCCATCAATGACAACAATCAGTCTAGACCCTGAGGCAGCAAAGCAGCCCCAAACCATCATGCTCTCTCCCATATTTTACAGTAAGGATGAGGTTTTGATGTTGGTGTGCTGTGCCTTTTTCTCTTCACATAGTATTGTGTGTTTTTTATTTTTTTTGACGTAATCAATTTTTATTAGAAAATTTTTCAAATTGTCATACAGTCCATAA
>CM070043.1:39634517-39646811 GCA_036250615.1 Ptychadena robeensis | reverse complement strand
AGTTGTATATTCTACAAATCTTTTGAGGGACATTTCACAATAGTACTAGAACAAATACTGCAACACTTACATGTCTAGAGTGAAATGGCCCTCAAACTGAAACTGTGTAGTTTGAAGGAGGGGGGTAGATAAATTTTGCAAACCACTGCAATATAGAATGGAGTATTATCCATTCTAATCACTGCCATCTCTGTTCTATATGTAGCCAATGTACCCATCTGTCCTCTCTTCCAATCACTGTTATCTCCATTCTATATTGTTACTTAAGTACCCAACTGTCATTTCTTCCAATCATTGCCATCTCTATTCTACATTGTATACAATGTACCCAACTCTCATTTCTTCCCATGTAGACTGGAGATGGCAGTGATTGGAGGAAATTACAGTTGGGTACATTATATACAATATAGAATGGAGCTGACACTGATTGGAAGAAATGACAGTTGGGTACATTGGATACAATATAGAATGGAGATGGCAATCTTTGGAGGAGAGGACAGTTGGGTACATTAGATACAATATAGAATGGAGATGGCAATGATTGGAAGGAATTACAGTTGGGTACAGTGGATACAATGTAGATTGGAGATGGCAATGATTGTAAGAAACGACAGTTGTATACATTAGATACATTAAACAATGCAGATGGTAATGATTGGAGGAAATTACAGTTGGGTACATTAGATACAATATAGAATGGAGATTGCAGTGATTGGAAATGACAGTTGGGTACATTAGATACAATATAGAATGAAGATGGCAATGATTGGAGGAACTGACAGTTGGTTACATTGGATACAATAAAGCAGTGGTTCCCAAATGGGGGGGATATCTACTCAAGTTTCTGCTCTTCTTTACATAATAGATAACTCTTAGTTACATCATCTCCTATAAGATACACTTTTTTTCCCATAAAATCAATAGAAAAATTATTTTACGTCTTATGGTCCAAATTTGAAAAAAAAATTGTTAAAAAATGCTGCGCTTACCAGACCTACCCACTTTGCTGCAACATGCTGTATATTCATTTTATATGTGAATGGCTATGTCTCTGATTTTTTTTCAAATTTTCTCCCCAAAACTATGGGGTAAGTCATGTTCTGGTGGGTCTCAAAGCACAAAAAATATGGGTATTCTCTATACCAGTCCCCCGTAGACAACCCTAAGGATTTAACACTTGAAGTGGGGAGTGGAAGCCACTGTAACGGTTAATAATACTTTTGCATGTCTGTTTAAATATAAGATACCACCCTCTTACAGCCTAACAGTGTTAGAAACATAAACCAAGCAAAAACATATGCCTGTCTTTAGCCATTAGCAATAAACCAGTATTAATATAACCAATTTGATATATGTTTATTCAAGCACTGGATGTTACCTCCATGTGAAATTTAGAATGCTAGATTTCATTGAGAGAAATTAATATCATCACATATAACATCAGCTCATCTATGCGTTCCATACTGTGAGGAAATACGTTTATTAATAAATTTTTCTATGGTGTGCCATGTACTAGAAAAGCCTCACACCTACATCTATTATACATCTCAATTTAAATATAAACATTCAAGCAAAAATCTGCCTATTTCATGCGGTTCAGTCACAATAATCAAAAGCTGTGAATATCAAAATATAGCAAAGGCTATAACGATTCCAGGGAATTTACAGGTTCATTCATATTGATAATGCAATGTGTACAGGACAAGTGTGAAGAAATAGATGTAAATTTTTAGGCAAATACTCACTCTCTCAACATCTAATATAGCCAGTCATGCAAACATCTTGCTGATGCTTTATAGCAGATTAAAATGAAATCGGGCCACACTTAAAAAAACTAAATAAAAGACAATTAGGGTACTAAATCCTACAGTTAAGAACATTTGATGAGGTCTACCGCCAGAGGACAGAAGCTACCTCACATATGGTCTGTGATGGGGCACCTAACTTAAGCTGGCCATACATGATCGATCGCAATGTGGTGATGCAACTTATTATCAAATGATTATTCCTTGAGCGTTCAGCAAATAGATGCACACCAACTTTGGCAATTGATCCCTGGCCAATACTTTGGATGAGGACCCTCGGACCCCACCCAAAGCAATGACAATCGAACAGGAAAGTTGCTCCAGGTGGGCTGTGTTTGGTTCCTGAACAATTGCTGTGAACGCACACGGCGATCGATCGTAAGAACTCTTAAAAGCCTTTGATTAGCTTGTAAATCTAGTTCAAATGTGAAAAACAAGTTGAGATTAAGTACCAGCTTGAACTTGGTTATTGGCACCCTGGGTCACTGTGTCTAATCACAAGTGGCCCCAAGTAAAGGGACTTTAACGGCATAAAGTTCCTTTACTTGGGGCCACTTGTGATTAGACACCGTGACCCAGGGTGCCAATAACCAAGTTCGAGCTGGTACTTCATCTCAACTTTTTTTTTTAATCTGTATTATCGGGGATGTTGGCATTTACTTTTTGACAACACAGAGATTCCTTTAAATTAGTTAAAATGTGAGATCTCTTAAAATATAAGAAACAACTTTCTCAGGGACTACTTCTATCCAGCTCAGTAAAAAGTAACAAATGCCTGGACTTGTTCTTAAATGGCCAGAATTGAACTGCCTTTACAATATATCTAACTTAATGCTAGGCATACACATGCCGATAAGCGGCCGATTTTTAACCTGACCGATGGACGTGCGCGCTCGTGCCGTTGGTCAGGTAAAAATTGGCCGCTTATCGGCATGTGCCCACATGGGGCGACAGATCCCTGTCGCCCCACAGCTCGGCCGGCCAGAGAACGGACATGTCCGATCTTCTCTGGCCGATGCAAGCCGAGGCAAGCCGATGCCATAAGCTGAAATGAAGAAGGCGTCTTCATTGCAGCTTATGGCGGGCACACAAAGGGTGCCTGGCCGACTGAAGGGGCCCCATAATGCAACGGGGTGCTAACGTGATGACGTCATCACGTTAGCATCCCGGAAGATATCGGGACTAGTCTGCCTACACACATCGGAGTGTGTATGGCAGGCTTAACAATGCAGATTGTTGATCCAGAAAATATCTAATTGCTTTTGGTGACCAGGAAAGCTGATTTTTTTCGTACTATTAGACACACTTTTTACCCTTAAAATAAATGGGAAAGTATCCCTGGGTCACAACCATATTGGGAGCAATAGCTCTGCATCAGAGGAGGCATACATCTTATTTGCATACGCACTCGCAGTACCCATTCTCTGAACACACTGACTATTTTGCTGGAACATTCTGTATTTTTTACTTGATATCTGAATGACTGGGCCTCTGTTTTTTTCCTTATATATTTTCCCTATATATTTCCCTATAGTGCGAAAAATATGGTAGGTGTCACACTATGTAACTTTTAATATTAACTTGTTTAACTTTTAGTTTAACTTTTAACAAGTCATTAGTACCTCAACAGACTAGGGTGAGTATAATGGAGTAAAGGCACATTTCAAAAGCCTTCTGCACAAATACGCACATTATAGGCTACTAAGCATTTGTCCTTGTTGCACAAAGGCCTTGTTAGAATTCTCTGACTGTTTCAATTTCTGTCTCCAAAGTGCAAGATGTGGTCAAATTTCAGCATATTTTCTCCAGAGGCAACAGATTTTCATGGCAAGAAACGCTTGGATCCACCTTTCTGTCCAGAAAGCTCATTATCACATAGTTCTGCTCTGAAATTACTCCCTTGTCCTGAAAATGTGCAAATATGTATCATGACAAACCCTCTCTCTACCTACAAAACTCATGCATATGATTAAAGGGGTAAAGCCTCATACACGGGTCGATACCTGCTCAATCGATGACGTCACTCCATAGACGTTCATGGATCACGCATGTCATTGATTGCTGCCACCCTGTCTTCAAGCAACATCAATCGATCCTGCCTGAAGACAGCTTGATCGAACAGGGAATCAACATGTTGGTAAACCCTGTTTGATCTCCTTTGCTTTGGATGGGGACAGAGGGTTCCCATCCAAAGCACAGAACAGTAATCTATTGCACAAAATGTATAGATTCCCTTTTAGTCGATGAAGTCGTAACTTTTCTCTTCCTGGTGCATTCAACAGCTCATATACCCACAGGTATAGAGCTGTATGAATTTGCCGATACCTGCAGATATAGGAGGTGGGGTCCATATACCAGAAGTAAGAATTTATAAAGTCCTAAGGTCTCCCGGCTAGCCCACAGTACAGTGGATTCTCACTGAAAGAATCATCTGCGGCTGCCCATGACCATCAACTTAGAGAAACCACTGCCTCTCTGCTTTCTGTTCTTTTCTGTTTGCTTTTATCTATGTAAATGTTCATATATGTACACCAGTTTCCTTTCTTAGCTTTCACCAGTCCAATTTTAGCTTTATGTCTGGGTTCTTTTAAATCAAAACTTTGGGTGTTTTTACTATTTCTTACACCTAAAGACCAGTGGATACTAGGGGATGGCAATTAAGTTGGTCTGATTCGCCTGTCAGAGCATGAAGTGCATGTTCAGGAACAGGAAGTAGTAAACAATTGAGAATCCTATCTGATATGCAAGCCACTCCATAGCAGATAGAAACACACGCAGCTACCCTGTTTCCCCGAAAATAAGGCACCCCGAAGATACGATACTGTAACTCTGGACAGGGGGGATCAGAGGGGGCAATCAAAATGACACAGGAGGATTAGAAGGGGTTACTAAAATGATAACCCCCCCCCCCCGAGTCCCCTGTGCCATTTTGATTCCCTCCTCTGATCCCCCCCGTGTCATTTTAAGTGATCCCCCCACTCTGATACCCCAGTGCCATATTCATTTTCATGGGAAAATAAGACATCCCCCAAAATAAAAATTCCCCCCCAAAAAATCGGATAAACAGGGTAATGTGAAGGGGCCCTTATACTTTACTTACTTATACATTTTAACCTTAGCGATGCCATATTTGGGTAGCGTGAGGTAAAGTTATTTAACACAGTGAAGTGACACTGGTTGGAGTCTCAAGAAGCTCCATCACCTTTTCTGGAATTCTCAGAAACCACCAATATGACGGCTAGCTTAAAGAGGACCTATTGCTTACACTGCCTCTTTCTATTATCAGCACCCAAAGTGGGATAAACAGAAAAAATACTTACCTGAATGGTGAAAAGGCTTTAAATCCAGCAACACTCTGCCCATCCAGTGAGGATGTGGCGCACTCTGGGCGCAAAAGGACTTTGGAAGGTAGATGGCAGTAAAATGCCTACTGGAGTGTCACTGGCTTGGCGGAACGAGTTTGAGACTAGATGAAGGGATCTATGGGGTCTATGCTTCACTCTGCCACTTCAGTCTGCCACAAGCAAGGGTAAGAGGCTCCAACAGCCATCTTAGAAGGTGGTGAATCAAAAAGACAATCATGGCGTCGCAGTGAGAACATGGGAAAGGTAAGTTGTGTTTTTTAGGTTCAGGTATGGCCCAGCCTGGATCAAGACAGTGGCGAGTGTATTTGTTATTTTTTATGATTTTTAAGTACCAAACCGCTTTAACCTACCTGGCTGTAGATTTTTCTTTTCAAACTGGTATGGAAAATTTCAACAGATTACAATGTAATATGTTTACATTTCCCACCCTCCACTGCATGGCCCCTGCATCAAAATTAAAGAAATGGGACACAGATGAAGTATGTCCCCACTGACATCAATGAGGTGAGGGACACACAGCCATGAAGCAGAAGCCGCACAGCCATTGTAGAACCCTGACAGCTCACCTAGATCAGATAAGCAATCCAGAGTGTGTAATAACACCTGGTTTCACAGCCAGGGAGGGTAAGTAAGACACTTTACTCCACCAGTAGCAAGTAACCATCCTTTGCAATTACAGTCAAGCAGGGTACAGACATGTAGATATGGGCCAGATCGATATGCAGCCATCGCTGTTTTCGGACATGACCATTAAATAAGATGTCCGTTGCTTTGCATGGAAACCACGGGGTCTCCATGCAAAACTATGGCTGAGCTGGAGAGAGAGCAGAGCTGCCTCCCCAGCTCCGCCAATATCTGACAGCAGCGTGATGACCTCATCACGCTGCTGCAGAGAAAATCGGACAGCTCGAATATCAAGTGCTCTGCTTTAGTGACACTTACGTAGCATGAAGGGACAAGGCCAATTGTGGGATGGCTGTATGTATACAAGTGGGCCCAGAGACTTCTGGAGAGCTTGATAGCAAGGGCACCAAGGCCTATTTTTCCTACCTCCAATACAACACATTAAATAATGGACTTCTTACTCTTTATAATTATGACCTGTAACCAGAATGGCTGTAAAAAGTTTACATTTTTTACACTCAGTTTCTGACTGAGTCTCTAAGGGTTACTACACAAACCAATCACAACCCATTAAATACAGCGTCCAGTGACTAGAATTAAACATCTAGAAAAAACGATTATCTCAATTTATCTGCTGGCCTAATCAAGAAAGTAAAAATGCAACAATATTGTATATAATAAAATAATGGCCAACATCAAGCATTCACATACACCAGTGGTTCCCAAACTGGGGGGCGCAAAAGTATTCCTGGGGGGTGTGGGTCATAATTCTGAACCTGTGTTTGAATGGGAGGGGGGCTAAAAATGTTCCTAAATAGAAAAGGGGGCCCTGCAAGGAAAGTTTGGGAACCCCTGACATACACCAAGTGTAGATTGGCAGTAAACAAAGCCTTTAGGATAATATATAACATTATGTATAAATATTTATTGATATGTCATTTTGACCATTTTTAAGCATTGTCAAAAGCTGATTGTTGGCCTGCTATTCTAAAGGACAACCTCTCTATTATAAGGGGGTGGAGGTGTAGGCCAGCTTTCAGCGTTAGAATTTGTAGAGTTCTCAATACAGGGTACATGACGGGTGTACTTTATTGTGATTTTGGGTTACTATACACTTCACATACAATACACTTTGAACTACCTTACTGAAAAAGCCCTAATTAATTAAGGATTTAATTCCATGAATGCTTCTGGATATGTAAGTGTATATGTTTGTGTGTTTATATCTAAACCAAAATAAACAATAAAATATCACATTTTAGGTTGTTTTGATTAATGGTTATCTATAAAAACACATTCATCCTAATCCACCTACCAAAAGATAAATATATCATTACTGTTCTGCTTTATTATCTCGCCCTTTCAAGGGCACTACACAAATCCAAGATAGTATATTATACTGTAATGTTAATGCACACATACCAGTGATCAGCTTAAATATAAATAGATCTATGCACAAAAATGCAATGACATTAGCATAGTGACCTATACAATCCTCCAAATTAAAATAAAATGCAGTTTGTAAACAATAAAACATTACCTCCAAACATTTCACAATCCAGCCCAAACCTGGCACAAGGCGCCTAATTAAGCTTTAGCAGATATGACGGATGACTTTACCTACAACATAGCACTATCCATTGTTGAGTGATGACATGAAAATTGTGTGCTTAGGAGTGCTGAATGTAGCTCACAAATTCTGTCTGAATGTTCATTTTAATGTAACTATACCATCAAATGTTAGATACAAATTGTTACACAGATGGAGTATTAAATGTTAACACATTCAAACAGGAACTAAACACCACACCGAAATGTCAAGATAGCTTAAAAAATTATAAACTGCTTTCAGGCAAAATAGAAAATATTTCATTGTTACTGTGTTTTAAAGATTTTGGATTCACAGAACAGATAGCAAGTCTATGTCAGCATTTAATAGAATCATACACAGAATAAACACTCTACAAATTCAACATAAAAAAAAACTATACACACATAATCCAAAACAGCCACCCCCAACCATCAGCCATCACTCCTAACACCCATTCATAGAAATAGAGGAAACCATCGAAGCACTGGTATAACATAATAATATTAATGACAAAAAACAAAATACAGATGGCTTCATAAAGAATAACAATTACCCTGGATCATCAATCCAACACAACATAGCATTTTAAATCAACTGTAAGAGAATACACACCGAGCTAAAATGAATGGCCAATGGAATAAACATCCCCCAAAACAGACAAAGCAGCACTGTCATACCCCCAAGCTACATAAATTCCAGCACAAGCAGCACCCCCTCCTGGCATTTGTATGGCTGCCATGGTGTTTAGGATTTGGTCATGTTCTGTATGCTGACAATGGGGGGAAAGGGGGGAGCATGATGTTACAATGGCTGGGAAAGCATTAGCACAGGAAAGACATAGAATATGAAGGAGCTGTGATATGGGGTGTGATGCATTGTAACCCAGGAGAGGACCAGCTGGGATTACCTTAGCAACCACAGAATCCGCTTTTCCTCCTCCTCCTCCTCCTTCTTCAGCTGCTTCCTAGGCTTTCTCTCCTTTCCCTGTCACTGGCTGCGGGGAGCCTGGTGCATGATCCTGATAACACCTGGGGTGCAGCCCCAATACCTGCTCAGTCTAAGGAGGGAGGTGGGAAGGCAGCCAGAGGGTCCCCCGGAGACAGGTCCATCCCTGTGTGTGTGCAGAAACAGTGGCTGAGGATGGATGGGAATAAACAGGACAAGCTGCTTCCCACCTCCTCCTCCTCCCGCTCCGAGGATGCTGCAGTAGCCGGAGCGCTCTCTGATGGAGCTTTGTGATATAGAGCTACAGAAAAGGCAGCATCCTCGTCCTCCCTCTGGATGTGCCGAGTCCGCGGCTGGCCACCAGATGGCGCTGTGTGCGCTCCACTCACTACACACCTGTCATGGTAAAGATGGGGCTATAGCAAGGAACATTCCTGGTGGTCACATTTCTGGTGTCACTAGTTCTATTGTGGGATGCATGAACCAGTATCATTATCAATTTCCTTGTGTTTACACACTGGCCCTGTGTTACATTGTGTGATAATGCTCATGTGAAAGGAGAGTAGGAAACCTGAGTACCTTGCATTAGCTTGGCATTAATGCTAGCTGTGTCACCTTGCATTATTGCAACATAAAAGTGGCAAGTGTGAAAGGGCCCTTAAAAAAGAAAAAAATATAAATTTGTCCATAGATCCATGGCTGATCGATCAGACGAAATTGAGCGATTGATGGCCCCCACTTGGAGTGATCGATTCGGGAAAGGCAGCATCCTCAGCCTCCTTCTGCATGTGCCAGATGGCGCTGTGTGCACTCCACTCACTGCACACCTGTCACTGTAAAGATGGGGCTATAGACAGGGGTGCACATAACTTTTTTAGTGAGCTACTCAGATGAGAACCAGGAGATGGTGTTTGGATACTCACCCCATATGTAGTGCCGTCTTCCTCACTCTCTCCCTCACTGTCCTCTGCTTCCTACATGGTAGATTCTGCTGCAGATGGACCTCCCTGTTCCTTATTTTTATCCTCTGATTAGCTGTCTCCAACCACAGGTCACCAGCAGGCTTTGGGGCAAATGTAACTCTTACAGTACAACACGTTTAAATACCCAGATCTCATACCTCAGTAGTACGGCCCTGAAATTTTCTGGCTTAGTTACTAACCCCTGACTACCATCAGTCCATATGTCAACCTTTGATTGCAAGGAAACATGTGTACCTTGCATTAACTCTAGCCGCATCACATTACGGTACTGCCACATAAAAGCGGCAAGTGTGAAAGAGCCCTTAAAAAAAGAAGAAACTATAAAGGCGTCCATAAACAATTCGATCCCTGGCTGATCGATTCGGCTGTGGACCGATGCCACCCACCTGGAACAACCGATCCTGGGCACTGCAAAGATCAATCGGCCAAAGAATGGACATATCTGTTTGGACAAGTGTCCCCATCCAAAGTGTATGCCGGCACACAAAGGGTGCGCGCCAATTCTTGGAATGACCGGCTGTCAATCTGCCACAAAATTGGCCGAGCATCGCACCATCTATAGCCGGCTTAGGGCACAAGTCATTGACATTTCATATTTATAAAAAGTGCCTTTTCTTACCTAATATACAATTTTACTACATTCTGTGGACAATACATATTCCTTGTTTACAACTTATTACATTAAATGATATTTTTCTTGATCAGTTTTCTGGATGGTTGTTTATTATTTTGCAAAAAAATTATCATATTTATATAGCACAGACATAGCACTTTACAGAGTACATATCACTTATGTCTCTCAGAGAAGCTCACTGTGTAATGTCCCTATCATGGTCATTGATATGTAAAACAGCACATTTTAAAATCATGTTTAAGAAAGGAAAGTTATTTTGGGGGGGAAGCCAAATAACTTACACTTTGTATGGGAGGAAACTGTAGTACCCAGAGCAAACCCACAGACAAGGGGAAAAAATACAAACACCTAGTAGACAGTGCCCAGACCTAGATGCAAACCTGGGACCCTAGGGCTACATGCTCAGAGTGTACCACTTAACCACTGTGCCACCAAAACGTTAAATGCCAATGATTTAAGGTATGGTCTCTTAACTTTGGTTACTTAACTTATGGTTTTTAACTTTGATTGTACCTGTAAAAAAAATTATAAAAAAAGGCACTGCCTGGTACTCCACCACAATTCCCTGCTCTCTCCCCAGCTCTCTACACACTGCAAATGTCAATAAGATGCCTTTGAGGAGAAAAAGAGACACCCCCCTCCATTACACATGGAGGTCCATGGCCCCAAAGACTCGGGGCTAAAGGAAATCTGTGAGACTGCAGCGAAGCATAAACGCTTCGAGAGAGACGGTGATTGTGCCCGATCCCGGCACGGGTGTTTGAACTTGTATTACACTGTGCTTCGGGCGTAATGAACAGGTAGAAACACATACAAAGTTATTATTTTTTTACATTTATTTAACTGCCAACACATTAATGAGTCACCCCTTTAAATCAATGTGCTTGGCATGTACAAAATTCTCTCAAATAAGAGTTGTCAGAGACTACAGACATGATAAAAGAGTTAATACTGTATACTTTTTAATGTCCCTAGGGAAAACATATAATGATACAAAGAGAGAAAGGCCCCAATTCCCCCACCCTCTTTGGAACACCTAAATCTAAATGGTTTTTTTAAGCCACCAAGACGTGTAACAGTTTTGTATTTTTAAAAAGAATGTATTGTCAAAAAGATGGACTTGTGTACAAAAATATAGCTACATATAAATTCATAAAACATTATTACAACCACCTTATGTCAAAATGTTCGAACTTGTAACATCTTTATACAGTCTTCTTAATTCCAATGCGTTTTACCCATAAATCGGGCTTCTTCAGGAATACATTGACAGAGGATGTTTGGTGGAACTGTTCCCCCCCTTTGAGGATCACTAGGGCCTTCTTCAAATTTTTCAGACACTGAGAACATCCTATAAGATTTGTCAGCCTGAATTCTTGGGGACTTGGGGCAGCTGAAAAAACAAGCAGCATGTCCACAGATCATATACCCATTGTCTGGCATGCTGTCAGCATGACGCATGCCTGTGTCCAGCTTAAGTGACGTCAATGTGTGCAGCCGCTGCCAGGTGGCTCAAGATTCTATATTTTATCTAATCTAAAAACCTGTATTCAATCCAATACAAAAACATGCACAGTAATTACACAATGACAGTTTTGAAAAATTAGCAGTTACTGGTACTTTTTGTAAAAAAGGAGCTGTGTAATTACTTTGTATTTTGCATTGGATTAATTAACAGGTTTTTGGCTCACCAACAGCATGGAGACTGGAGAAGGGGATTCTGACGCTGTACTCTGCTGTAGGATGGGATCCAATGACTGCACATGGGAGGATGCCAGCAGAACCACCGCATTTCATGTCCTGATTTTGGATTTCTGTTCCAAAAGCGGTACACTGTTTTTTTTTTTTATTAATTTCATTATGACATTTTCTTTAACATAATTGTATGTTTCAAACTTTATTTTAGTGGTTTAATAAGTTTTTATTGGTATTTTCAAACTAAACAATACAAAATTTCAAAATAAAGGAAAAAGTGCTATACAGAAAAGCCTTGGGGAGAAATAAACATTGATTTTGTTAACTGGTCACATTGTAATATTCCATTAGCACACACACAATATAGTAGTTTCACAATGTGTACCTGTCTAGGACCATATACTAGCTCCCCATAAACAACCCTTGGGAAGGGGGGAAAAAAAATTGAGGTGGGGTAGGGAGATTTCTATTGAATCGGAGGTTTATAGGAGAGTTTGGAATTCTGGTGTCGCTCGAAAGCGTAACCAGGGATCCCAAATGTTATAGAAAAGTTCTGTTCGATTATCGTCCTCCGCGATAAGTCACTCTAATCGTTCTATACTATCTAGCTCGGCTAGCCAATCTGTGATGGTTGGAGGGGAAATTGAAAGCC
>CM070043.1:39611338-39624121 GCA_036250615.1 Ptychadena robeensis | reverse complement strand
TGTACTAATTGGATGTGGTGGGTCATGCTACCGGTTGGTTCCCCTCCCCCCAAACTTTAAAAATCTCACAAATACACTTGCAGGCTTTGTTAACTACTTCATGAGAATATGGACTACTACGCTGGAATACTATGTCCAGTGTGATCACACAATCCTTAATATATCATGAAATGTAGTGCTTGGTGAGCCAGCTTGTTATGGAGTCAGGTGCAGTCACTATTAAGAATCTTCCAAACAATGCCTTGGGGGCCTGTCTGTACATAAACTCCCTACATCCCATGATGCCGAATGTTTAGTGTGGCAACACTTGATGAGTTAAGAATAGCTAAGCAAGTAATCTGCAGCCAGGTGATGGGCCCTCACCAGTCTAGATCCAACCAGTACCCAACATGTATGAGCCCAGGTGCCAGGAGACAAACAGGAAAGTAGCCGATTCAATTCATCACTGTAGTTTAGGCTAAAGTTGTGACGCATACTGATGGTTTGGCACATAGAGGTCACTGCAGGGACACTTTGGCTTATTAATCTTTACCCATCATCACAAGTTTGCAGGCCCTCTTGACAGGACATTTCCCCTGGCTTTTGCATCCCGTTCCCTGGGATGCAGCAGCCGGAGAAAGGACAGTGTAAATTCAGACTTCATTCATATGTAGTCTGAGCTCTGAATGATTATTATTAGGCAATTGCCATACAAACAGGCAAGTTTCTATATGGCAACTTAAAACATTGTGGCGAGGAAGAGAACACTATTATTCAGTCTTCAGAGGAACAACAGTAATATTCTAATGAAGATGTGCATAAGGAATTATTTGTAGTTAGGATGTTACCTTATTCCTCAAGAGATTAGGATAGAACTGTCTCCATTAACCTTTGGGAAAGGTACGTTATCCCTCTTCTACTCCTCCCTCCTCAAGTCAGCTTTTTATCATCCTATGATCTTTGTTACTGAATGGGAAAGAATCTGAGCAAGAAACTCCATATGGCGAAGTGGACTATTATTTTGCACACTACTGTTGGAGGATTGGCTAATGTGGGAATAAAACAAGAGAAGTACATATTGGTACATGGATGGAACCTGGTCCCCAAAGATACCTGAAGGCTCAAGTATCCGATTGGAGTTATGGGAGATGTAAACCCACAAACAATTAAAGCAAATTTGATGGGCTGTCTAATTAATTAATAAAACCCTTTTAGGCTCTAAGGATTAACATGGAGGCGTTTATGAACGCCTCCCAAGCGCCTCCACTCAGTGTGCAGGTGCCCACACACAGTCGGCAGCAACCTACTAGAATTATCATTAATTAAGCGTGGGGGAGTCTCTGTCCCAAAGGTCTTTACTTTCTCTGTTCCTCCTTCTGATCACTATTTTTTTGTTATCTATAACTTCTCTCACAGTCTGTCATTCTCTTATTCATTCTACATCTCCTCCTATGTAAATTTCCACTTTTTTCTCTCATCTGTTAGAATTCACTCCTTCTCCCCTAATATCCTCCTGAGTGTTTACCCCACAAACTCACCCCAAGCTACACTTGGGGATACTTACCTATCCATGGCGAACCCGCAGCCATAGGAAGTGTAGGCTGACCATGGATCTTTTCCAGGTCCTGGTTCCAGGCGATTATATAATCACAATGCGATTTTTTTAAACGGAAATCTCGGATATTCTCCCAGTCGAATATCCAAGCTCCATTGACTTGCATGCATTGCGCATATTTGATCGCAATTACGTTTTTAAGATCGCAATTCATGTCCACAAGTGCGGATATTCGAGATTAAGAATATGGAGTCTAATATTATGGCGGATATTCGCAAAATTACGCAAATTCGAATATTGCCTAGTCGCTCATCACTATCTGTGTGTACAAGTCTATAAATATGCTGTAGGCTGTGGTGCAGACATGAGATTTGTGGCCTAGGTAACGTTGTGAATAAATTGGCTATTATCCTTTCAGTAATTACTCAAAAATTTATGATATTTTGCAATGTAAAATACTCTTTTCAGACCAGTACACAAAAATGTAAATACATTTCAGTCCTGATGACTGCTGGTTTCTAGATTTGACACTAATGTCAGTGGCATATAATTAATAAGAGAATCATTCTACACCACAAAGCTGCTTTCTGTTTGGCTCCTCATCTGCATGCAGAGTAATTAGGATGCTGTCTTTAGTCAAATAAATAAAAATAACTTATTTATAGGGTTGACAGCACAACTGCAGAACATCAAAACAATTTCATCAAATGATGAAATAGGTAGAATGTATTTATAAAACAAATAATGGTTCATTCTTTTGCTTCAATAAAGTCTGATAAATACAATACATGTATAATATAAGAGCCTCACTATTAAATATACTGTTTACCCAAAAATAGGACAGTGTCTTATATAAAAGTTTGCACCCAAATATGCCCTACGTCTTATTTTCGGGGGATGTCTTATTTTTCCATGAAGAAGAATACAGCACTGGGGTACATAGCTGTCAAGTTTGGAAACCCAAAAACTGGGGGAAGGACAGGAAGTGACATCAGTATGTCACTTCCTGATCTGGGTTCTTCTGCCTTCCACTGACGTCACTTCCGGCGCTGGGCGGACTTCTCGGCTGATTTGTGTCCCACCTCACTTGTTCTGATAATGTGCCGAGTGGGACATTAGCAGGAAGATTAACGCCCTCTCCCTGCTCGATCATCACGATTTCAAGAATCCGGGGAAAACTGGGATTTTTTAAAATCTGGATTTGGCAGGGAAATCCACATAAAAAATGATTATTTTCCCGGCCAAAACGGGAAGGTTGACAGGTCTGCTGGGGTATCAGGGTGGGGGGATCACTTAAAATGACACAGGGGGATCAGAGGGGGGAATCAAAATGGCTCAGAAGACTTAGAGGGGGGGATTAACATTTTAGTAATCACTTCTGATCCTCCTGTGTCATTTTGCTTCCCCCCTCTGATCCCCCCTGTACACAGTTACAGTACCGTATCTAAGGGGGTGCCTTATGTTCGGGGGGATGCCTTATATTTCAGCGGGAGGCAAAAATGTTAGGGTGTCCTATTTTCGGGGGATGCCTTATTTTCAGGGAAACATGGTATCCGTTACAATTTGTTTTTAGTTGGTTGTATACTCATTATACGCACAAATTCATCACACATGTATTACGTCTATTTTCCTTAAATTCCAACCTTAGACATATGTTAGTTTTGGATACAGTGGGAAAGCCTATTCTTGTTACAAATTCATGTCCAGGACCCCATGGGTCACTGTTTTTAACAATTCTCTTTTCGAACAAAGGAAATGTTAGCTGGAATTTTAACACACATGAAAAAATGACTTACATATCTTTGCTTGTGGAAGGAAAGACAATCACGTGGAGGCATTCTAGAAAAATAAAAGGACACATTTAATTTACAATGTGTATATATTGGAGTTCTGCAGCAGTAGCAACTACAGGGTCAACAACATACATGCTCTTTAACCTTCCTAGCGCACTGCCCGTATTGCGCCGTTTACAACGGCGCGATACGGGCAATCGAGGCAGTGTACACAGTACACTGCCTGTCATTTCCGGCCTCGTGCCGCTGCTCTTCACACAGCTGGTGCCATTATTGACACCAGCTGCGTGAGACAAAAAGCCGGCGCTCCTCCATTAACATGGAGGTCTATGGCCACGCGTCGCCGTGACGTGATCGGGGCGGTGCCGAAACCCCAGAAATGCTGCAGCGATTAAGACAATCGCTGCAGCTTTCCAGGGAGGTATCGGGTCTCACCGTTGCCGGCTTCCCCTGCGGTTTAGAGGGCCCTGTTAGGTGAACGAACAGGGTTCGTCTCAACCGCTAGGGAGGTTAAAGTAACAAAGTACATTCTGGGGTTTTTTTTTTTTTTCATTGAATGCAAATTTAAATAATGACAGTAGACAGTTGTAAATTCAGGTCCATACATTTTGGGACATCAATGCAATTCTAAAATGTTTGGCTCTATACACCCAAACAAAACAAACACAATGTGCTTTAACTGCAGACTGTCAGCTTTAATTTGAAGGTATTTACACCCATATCAGGTGAACAGTGTAGGAATTACAACAGTTTACCTATGTGCCTCCCACTTGTCAAGGCACCAAGTAATGGGACAATTGGCTTCTCAGCTGTTTCAAGGCCAGATGTGTGATATTCCCTCATTATCCCAATTACAATGCAGATAAAATGTCCAGAGTTCATTTCAAGTGCTATTTGCATTTGGAACCTGTTGCTGTCAACTCTCAAGATCCAAAGAGCTGTCACGATCAGTGAAGCAAGCCATCATTAGGCTAAAAAAAACAAAACAACCCCATTAGAGAGATAGCAAAAACATTAGGCGTGGCCAAAATAACTGTTTGAAACATTCTTAAAAAGAAGGAATGCACTGATTTGTGAGCTCAGCAATACCAAAAGACCTGGAAGACCACAGAAAACATCTGTGGTAGATGAATGAAGGATTATTTACCTGGTTAAGAGAACACCTTTTACAACAGTTGGCCAAACTAAACCTCTCCAGGAGGTAGGTGTATAGCAGGGTACAGACGGCTCGATATTGGAGCCGTCCAATGTACCCTGCAGCAGCGTGATGACGTCATCACGCTGCTGTCAGATATCGGAGGAGCCGGGCAGAGACAGTTCTACTCTCCTCAGCTTAGTTGAAGCTTTGCCTGGAGACCAGCGAATACATAGTGATTGGAAGGTGTATATCACTGCTATGTAGTGCTGGGTCCTCCCTGATAGAATACATAGTGATTGGAAGGTATATATCACTGCTATGTAGTGCAAAGTCCTCCCTGATAGAATACATAGTGATTGGAAGGTATATATCACTGCTATGTAGTGCCGGGTCCTCCCTGATAGAATACATAGTGATTGGAAGGTATATATCACTGCTATGTAGTGCAGAGTCCTCCCTGATAGAATACATAGTGATTGGAAGGGTTAGAATGCTCCTCATATTACATGGTTTTGGTAGAAGAAAAGTTGATTGTACAGGAATTGTATGGTAAGATTGTAAGGTGTATGGGAGCCTTTAGGCTTAGAATCAAGGTTGGTTCTCTATTTATTATATTAGATATTCTAACCATCTTTATGCAAGCTGATTATTGAACTAAAGCATAGTGGAGGTACTGAGCACTTCTGTGATACACTCATATTTTTACCTAATCAAAGACTTTATTTCTATTGTCAATTTTCCACATCCCTTGTAGACATTAACAGCTTTTTATGGACACTGGTGTCTCCTCAAAGATTATCCAGCAACACCTGCAGGTTAGAGGTTGTACCTACTAGAGTGATCTGTCGCGGTGACAATCGCGGGTAGTTTTGCCCATTCATTTGCATGGGCTTGTCCCCACAAACGGCCAGGGCCGCCCGCAACCCGTGATCTCAAAAGCGGCTATGCAGAGTGTGGAGTGGCCGATCGCACTCATACATGAATGGACACGATCAAAAATTGCTCATGGCTGTGATTTTGTCATCAGGCCCATTCATTCTCTATGAGCATGATGAGGGCGATCTGGCTTGGCTCTGTTTTTTTTTTTTATTGCGCTGCGACAAATCCATCTAGTGGGAACAAGCCCTTAGACAAAGGGGGACCCGATTGCAAACTCTAAGGAGGTTCTTTTCCTAAAATTTTTATCTTCCTAAATTTTCCTAAAATTTGTGATCAAACTGCACTTTTTAGAGTGGCCTTGCAATACACCTGTGCAATATTCATACTGTCTAATCAGCACCTTGATAGGATTATCTTGACAAAGGAGAAGTGTACACTTAAGGCCCCCACACATGTACTGAGTGGAGGCCAACAGATCAGCGATGGAGTGCAGTGTGAGGATGTCATCACGCTGCACTCTGTCGCTCACAGTATTGCCGGTCTCCATTGAATCTAACGGCATTGGTGAGAGATTATTGGACATGTCAGTTCTCTGGCAGAGCAAGCTTTGGGGCAACAGGGATCTGTCTCTCCATGTGGGCACCCCCGATCAGCATCCGGTTTTGCTGCCGGTGGGCGGCAAAATTGGCCGCAGTTCGGTGCGTGTGTGGCGGCCTCAACACAGATTTAGAGATTTGTGAACAATATTTAGGAATAATGGATCTTTTGTGTATGTAGAAAATATTTTAGATTTTATTTTTTGTTCAGTGTGTATATAGTGATGAGCAGCATAGTCAATATTCGAATTCGTGATATTTCACGAATAATTCTAGTAATATTCGATTCTATATTCGGAAATTCGAATATTCGCGGTATGACCATGTATTGCGAAAATCATATTCGCATTGCGAAAATCATATTCGCATCGCAAAGATCTTTAAAATAAATGGTCACATGCTTTGTTTATTTTCGCAATGCGAATATTATTTTCACAATACATGCCCATATTGCGAATATTCGAAATTGCGAATATTCGCCGAGATATTCGAGATATTGGCGAATTCTCGAATTGCCGATATTCGCGAAAAATATTCGGCATTCGAATATTCGAGCTCAACACTATGTGTATATAGAGTGCTTTACATCACTTAGGAAGCTCCACAAAAACCTGCTATCATTAGAGCTATCAATAAAATCCTCTCTAGATTTAATCCCTCATCCATGACAAATCTTAAAAGGAGCCTCTAAATCTCCTGCTGAAAAAAGGATTGGCTATTAGTATAAAGAAGGGGACGCATGTTGTTCAAGCCTTAGAACCCTCTCTGTTGGGCATGACATAATGTGTGCAGCTTTATCTCTAGTTGAGCTTGGGTTTAAAGGGAGTAGAGACTAGTAGAAAGCTCACTACATTTAGAGCATGAGCATGGCTAGACTCTTAAATCACAGTAGGACCAAATACATCTGCTCTCTTCAAATGTTACTTACTGTATGCAAACAAAATAATGCAGAAGTGTTCATTTAAAGGATGACTCCACTCCAATATAAATGTCATGTCTTTCAGGCACTGTGGTGATAAGACCTAAGCATCTCTAGTTGACAGGCAATGGCAAGTCTGATATGGTTTTTGGGGAGGGCTTAAATTAAAAGCACAGGGGCAATACAATTAGGTGTTAATTTAGGGGTTGGTCTTATTTACATGGAAACATGGTAATGTCATCACCAATTTTGCTAAAAATGTAAAGAATGGCCGTTGGAACATTACAAAATAAAATTGCTCTAGAACAGGGGTTCTCAACTTGTAGGGGTCGAACGGCCATTTCATAGGGGCCACCGAGTTCACCGAAAGCATCATAGCTGCTACTAACATGAGGCGTTAGGCTATGTCAAAACAGTGTTTTGTGATCCGTCGGGATCCCTAGGTTAAGTGCAGTGCTTAGCGGGGGTCCCAATGGATCACATACACTGAACTGCGCTTAACGTAGGGGTCACGATGGATCACAAAACGTAGTGGAAACATACCCTTATTCTCCCTTCTAACTTCCCACCCCACATTATTTGCACACGAGGGGTGGGAAATTAGGAAAGAGGGGACATTACACTTACCTGATCATGCGGGAAGTGATGTCATGGAGTGGCCCTTCCGGTATTTGGAACGCAGAAGTGAAGTGACGGCTTGGCATGGTGAGGCCATTCATTTGACTTTAATTTTTTTTTTGTTCAAAGTTGAAACTTTTCAATTTGCAGACAATGGGAGAGAGGGTGTATGTCGTAAGTGAGAATACTTCACACCTGAGCAGTCTGGTAGGTTATTATTGCATCTATGTTTCTATCATTGCATCTGTACATAAATGGGGGCGGTTAGGGGTGTATTTGTGTATCAGGTTGGAAATGTAAGGAGGACAGGAGGTGTGGGGGGCAGTTAGGGGTATATTTATGTACCAGGTTGGAGATGTAAGGAGGACAGGAGGTGTGGGGGACAGTTAGGGGTATATTTATGTACCAGGTTGGAGATGTAAGGAGGACAGGAGGTGTGGGGGCAGTTAGGGGTATATTCATGTACCAGGTTGGAGATGTAAGGAGGACAGGAGGTGTGGAGTGATTTAAAAGCAAGGCACGGAACTTTAAATTTAATTCTCTGGGCAATGGGAAGCCAGTGTAGAGATTTGCAGAGAGGAGCAGCAGATGAGGAGTGGTTAGAGGAGTAAGTGAGTCTAGCAGCATTTATGATGGACTGAAGAGGTGACAGTCTAGTGAGAGGAAGACCAGAGAGGAGGATGTTGCAGTAGTATAGACTAGAAATGATGAGAGCGTGTACCAGGACTTTGGTGGTCTCTGGGGACAGGAAGGGCGGATCTTGGAGATGTTGCGGGCGGATCTTGGAGATGATGGTAGGATCTAGCGATGTTCTGAATGTGAGAAGCATACACGCTTAGTGGAGGGGTCCCGACGTAATGGAAACATAGCAGTTTTTTTTGTTTGTTTTTTACCATAAACGGATTGATCAACGCATCGAACAACGCATACCATTGCGTTTCAACAGACTCAATTCATTTCTATGGGTGCGGCAACACACCATACTTGCGTTGGCTTGCGTTGCAATAATGTCAACGCAGTGCCCTGCGTTCATTTTTAACGCAACACAAGCTGACGGATCACACCAACAGATGTGTAGACACATCCATTGACTTTCAATTTATGCGTCAACATCCCTGCGTTTGACGTACGCACAGTGGAACCTTAGGCTATGTTTCGTATTGCTTGGCCGGGATCCTGACGGAGCACATAGACCTTACCTACTGAGGCTCAACACACTCGACTACGTTCAGCCCTGCATCTGTGGAACGGCTCGGCGCAGTGAAAACACAGCATCCGCCAAGCAGGTAAGTAAATGTGCTCCCTGGAAACATAGCCTAAATCTAACTGTTAAATTAACAATGCACAGCTGATACACATGAACAGTTTCGTCTTGATTATGGCACATTTAGCTTTTTCTGGTTGCATAGGGTGCAATAAATAAACTGTTCATTAGGGTTTCTGTCTTTATGCTGTATTTTTTTGAAGGTACAAGGAACAACGTGAATATATCATACAAAACCTTAAGAGTGTAGAGGGATTTACACTGCTGTTTGTATGAAGGAGGGGAAGGATGATCAGGATCAGTGTGTTGGAGGTTGAAGATTAGAGAGGTCACGTCAGGGTGGAGGATTATGGGGACTGTTGATGTGATGGAAGCATACCGCTATCATTCTCTAAAAATACTACTAGCAAAATCATAGTATTTTACAGGGTTTACCAAGAATATGTAACAGAACTGTATATCTGAATTAAGCAAGCAGACATACATTGTAATTGTGTGACAGCTGGATCGCTATAAAATCTACATTTTATATAGACCAAATTAATCTGAAATGCCCAAACATATAAAATAGCCATTAAGTTTTATTGGTAATTAAACCTTCATGTAGAAAATAAAAACATGCACATACATTTAAGCTGGCCATGCAGGGGGCAATTTACATGTTCGCAGCGATCGTTTAGGAATCGAACGTTGCCCACCTGGAGCAATCGGTCCTGCTCCAAGAAAATGTTGATCAAATAGGGATCCCACATGTCAGTAGATCTCTGTTTGATCGCCATTACTTTGAAAGGGGACCAGGGTTTCTATCCAAAGTAATGGCCTGGGAGTGATTGTGAAATGATTAGTCTAACAATCGATGAACCATCGTACATCAATTCTTTACGTCACCACGTTGTGATTGTTCATCGTTCAGTGATCGCACAGGTATGGACATGTGTATGGCCAGCTTTACAATTGTATTGCTTTCATGTGTTTCTTTGTACTGACTTCTGTTTCACATTACTGAAATGCTGTGGATCCTATCATCATGCTTATGCATCAACAGGTTCCGCTTTGCCTTTGTGGTGTCATTAAAGGTCATTGCACCCCAACAGTGAAAGCAGATCACCCCAAAATGCAAAATTAGCTATTGGGACTCTATAGATCCTGTATGTAACCACCCCTGAGTGATCATTCCTGGTTGATCTTTAATCGGTTGTATTGAAATTGAACTTTAATTCAATTACGCTTTCAATCAATCCAAAGAAATTACTACAGTTGACATACATTACAATCAATTACGATTTCCCGGACCCAAAATAATTTATCTTTCTAAGTCGATTGAACGGAAATCTACATGTGTATGGGGGCAGTAAGGCCATGTGTCCACTGCTTTTTACCTGCACATTTTCCATAACAAAAGACGTGGAAAAGGCGCGCCCAATGCTGTTCAGGTATAGCCTTTCAGTGGCCTGCAGGCACCATGTGTAATAGCAATGAAAATGTGGCACTGTCCCATTCATCACTCCAATGCGTGTCCACTGTGAGGAAAGAGAAACAGTGGAGGATTATCGAACTGCCATTATTTCCCAGAATTACTTTCTACGGTGTTTCAGGGCCACTTTAGCCGCAAATGCGTTCCAGTGCTGCAACCCAGCACAGCATGCATAACGTGAGGTACCTTTCACACCGATCGCTGAACTGGGTAACTTTAAAGTTGATTGCATTACATTTGAATTGTTTTTACAACCACACAGTGGGATCCATTTAAAACCGATCAATTCCTTTCCTTAGCCCTACGCACATGCCCTATAGTACCATCAGATACATATCTATCAAAATACCTAGAAAACATGTCAGATACTTGTACAATCGACTGAAATTTATCAACATGGCTGTTCACTTTTCAATCAATCCTATGTTCGATTTGGATCCAAAAAAGAGAATTGATTGTCAAACGATTATAACAATTATTTGTAACGATAATACAATTATTTTTTATCGAACCGTGTATGGCCAGCTTAACATGTTTACAATATAGAGAACAGTAAATAGATCTTCATGAGGTAAAAATTGTGGTGCTAATACTAATGTAAAGGGATCAGCTTCCTCTTCACCTGAAAACTGTATGTACTTTCCATTGATATGTCACTGAGGGGCTCTAACACACAGACTCACATGAATCCTGAGCGCTGTTCTCCTCTCGACCCCCCTCCAGGCCTTCCCTATCATACAAGTTGCTCACAGGTTGCTCTGTTGCTAGGTTACCAGACCATATCTGTTATGGCTGCGGCCTAGAGCAATTAAATTAACATTACTCAACTACAAATATGTTAAATACATAAAAAGTAAAAATACGCTGTACATAAATAGTCCTCTATAATGTCTGGGAGAGAGACGCTCTTTTTTGTATTTCCCCCTCAGATTCTCAGTGTCAAATTTAAACAGGAATAAAGTGCACATTCCAAACTTTCATTTAAACATATTTGCATAAATGTAGGTTTTAAGTATGAAGAGATTCAAAAACTTACATTGCCCCCTCATATCAGCGCACCATGATGATTGGTGTCTCAGGTGTCTGAGACTGCTCAGGTGTACCTCATGAGTGCACGGATAGGATACCTCTTGCATGCATGTAGCTCCACATGAGAAGAAAAGCTGTGGAAAGGCAAAAAAGAGAGATATTAGGGCGTTACATGTATTTTATAATTTGTATATATGTATGTATTGAAAATATAGAAGATTGAATGTGCCAATTGAGCTGAATGGACTAGAAGGCAGAAGAATCATTAAGGTGGGCCTTCATGAGGCAGCTGCGTCCTAGTTCGAGGCTACCATCATGATGAGGAATACAGAGGCTACCACCATGATGAGGAACACAGAGGCTACACTGCAAGATACAAATCAATACTTAGCGACAGTTTGGGAAAAGGTACCTAGAGCCTGCAGACTTCTGGTAAATGGTGTTCCGGACAGATAAGACCCATATTACAGTGATGGCAAAAGAAAAGGAACCGCCCAAGATCCGAAGAATACCAGTTCAGTTTGACTTGTCGGGTGCTATGACTGGGATATGTATGGCTGCCAGTGTATAGAAACATCTCATCTGCTCAAATACCAGTAAATGCCTGGCACCTGTGACCACTGAGTCCGCATCTGACTGGCCAGACCACATGAGGCGCCCAGTCCAAGTAACAGAGACACTCTGGGTGCGCGCTTGGTAAGTTCACCTACATATATTTTGACTCTGTATAAGTATGTGTATTTTTAGGCTGGTATTTAAGGCTATGTTCCCACATCAGCCGTGTGGCGGACGGGATTTTAATCATGTGCGATTGCTGACACGATCAGGCGTGATTGTTTTATAGACAGGTCCGATACTTGCTCGATCCATTCTTAGTGCGATTCCGTGAGTTTGCGATCGATCGTACACGCCTAGCAATCGCAACGATCAATCTCACTGGAATCGCACGAAAAATCAAGACGTCTATGACCAGCTTTACACTTTTGCAAATGATGTACGGGGAGGGTACATTAACCTGATCACGCTGGAAGTGATGTCGCGGAGTGTCACTTCAGGTATTTGGCATGAGAAAGTGACACTCCGCACCAGCACTGCGTTCCAAATACAGGAGGTGACGTTTTGTGACATCACTTCTAGGGTCACGGATTGAAGAAGGTTGAGAAACACTGGTCTAGACTGTGTGGTAATGTTTGGAGTCACCAGTAACACTTACTTTCAATGTGTGCTATGCAGCTCACAAAACGCATTAAGTGTGAGAGAGCCACTAATATGTCTAAAAATACATCAAAAACATATCTCTAGTAAACAGTAAACCCATACACAAAATAAACAGGAACATGAAAAGTACATTCTGCAGACAATTATTAGTAAAGGGGAGAATGGAGCCAATCAGGGCGTGAACTGTGTAAAACGTGTTACATGGATCTGTGTAGTTGTGTTGAAGGGTACAAAGACTTACCTTGCTGTGACCCCTCTCTGCACTGATTCCTCTCACACAGCACCCTGACCCCTCCCCTACACTGATTCCTCTCACACAGC
>CM070043.1:39597319-39611238 GCA_036250615.1 Ptychadena robeensis | reverse complement strand
GTGCCGCCTCAACAGTTTGTTATAAAATCCATGGTGCATTGCAGATAATTTGAAGCTACAGATGGTTAATTGAATCGCAATGAAGAAGGAGACACATTTACTAAATATCGTAACTTCTCCTTTAAGTTACTAACACTATTTGAATGACCTTATCATTGCATTTTCAGATGATTTGGATCCTCCTGGATTATGTATCTGAACCAACTTGTCTCCTCCCTGCTGCTGTGCAGAACATGTAAAGACAATCATTTCTTAAAGGTAAGAAATGTCAGATTAGTTTTATCACTTTTATTTATTTTTACACAGGCGACTCTTGTTTGTGTTTCTCCGCTCATTGTGGGGACTACAATGCTTCTGGATAGATCCAAATACAAAGCTTTTAATATCTCCATTTCCATAATCTTGTATGTTCAGTTGATGGCAGTTTGCTTACACATAAGGGACATTTATATGTTTATTCATCATGATTTTCATTGCTGAAATGACCTCGTATGTAGTAAATGTATTCCTGTTTAATTAGGGGATCATGGAGGAAGTAAGGTATCATTAGTCACTAGTGATGGTGCGCCGATTCAAATTCCCCGCCAAGACAAATCTGGAAAATTGGGAAAACCGTAAGTGACGCCACATCCGGTACCTGGAACTCATAGTTCCTGGTTCCGATTGCTGGATGTGACGTCTTGTATCTTTGTATTTAGATTGATTTACGACCAATTTATGATCGCACTATGGAGCACATGCATAATACGCTTGTTTTACATTCGTCTGTATTACTGATGTGCTCCAAAGTACGATTGTACTGCAAAATTCATTTTTTTGCCAGCAATGAATGCAGTTAGCGGCTGCGGTAGCATTACCACTACAGCGTCCATTATCAACAAACTATCTTCTATCTGTTATTAATTGTATTGAAGATGCTTGCGCTGCACACCATCAGACACCTGTGTACATTTTACACTAACCCTGTGCTTGTGTTCAGGGCAGCCGTCAGAAATCATGGGGCCCGGTACAGCAAAAATGTCCGGGCCCCATGGCAGGTTGAGCGGGGGTTGGATTGCTAGCAAACAATATCACAAACCCAACCAACACAACAGCCCCCCCACCCCCGGCGTTCAGCGTATCAGCCTGGACTCTCACATCGTATACAGTGGCAGTCCGGGCTGACAGTGCAGTGTGTAGATTGGCTGCTGCCCCGGATCGGCTGCTGGGGCCCCCACGTGCTGACCGTCGGGCCAACCTAGCTGCCAGGGCCCAAATCGGGAGTCCCCTCTGGCGGCGGCCCTGCTTGCGTTTCCCGTAACGTGTTCATGGCATCTCCCATGAACTTGTATGGTAGACACAAGCACAGCACACTGCAAAATGCATTTTTTGCCAGCAACGGACACAGTTATTGGCTGCTGTACCGTTACTACTACTGTGTCAGTTATTGGCAAAATATTCAACTGCAGGTGTAGCACACATAGTGTAAACGAGTCCTAAAAGAAGAAAAACTGTTTTGATTGAAGGAATAGTACTTCGCCTAAGTCTACGCTAGGCAGCCCCAGAAAAAGTGGGTGGTCCACTATTGGGGCAATACCATTTTACTAACCATACTTTTATATAGCAAACTAGCCCTCAAAACTCATCAGGACTGGTTTGCACATGTGGGCGACTGTGGAATCGTCCGGTCTTTCGCAATGCCCCCTGATGTAGGGCATGACACGCCAGTATACAGGGAGTGCAGAATTATTAGGCAAGTGGTATTTTTGAGGAATAATTTTATTATTGAAGCAAAAACCATGTTCTCAGGTGAACCCAAAAAAAACGGCATTAATATCAAAGCTGAATTTTTTTGGAAGTAGGTTTTTAGTTTGTTTTTAGTTTAGCTATTTTAGGGGGAGATCTGTGGTGCAGGTGGTGACTAATTACTGTGCATTAATTATTAGGCACTTAACAAAAACCAAATTATTATACCCTTTCACAATGTTTTATTTTTACCAGTGAAACCCAATATAAACATATCAACATCACAAATATACATTTCTGGACATTCAAAACAAAAAAAAAACAACTCAGTGACAAATATAGCCACCTTTCTTTGCAAGGGGACACTCAAAAGCCTCGCAATAAATGATTTGTCCGGTTTGATTCTGTTCTTCACCATTAACATTGCGTGCAGTACCCCGAAACCCACAGCATCCCCAGACACTGTTCAGAGAGGGTCTACTGTTTTCTCCTTGGAATCACACATTTGATGATGGGACCACAGGTTCTCAATGGGGTTTTGGTTCAGAATCAGGTGAACAAGGAGGGCATGTCATTAGTTTTTCTTCTTTATAACCTTTCTTGGCCAGCCACGCTGTGGAAGCTTGGACGCGTGTGTGATGGAGCATTGTCCTGCATGAAAATCATGTTTTTCTTGAAGGATGCAGACTTCTTCTGTACCATGCTTGAAGAAGGTGTCTTCCAGAAACTGGCAGTAGGACGGGAGTTGAGCTTGACTCCATCTCAACCCGAAAATGCCCCACAAGCATCTCTTGATTGATACCAGCCCAAACCAGTACTCCACCTCCACCTTGCTGGCGCTGAGTCGGACTGGAGCTCTCTGCCTTTACCAATCCAGCCACGTGCCCATCCATCTGGCCCATCAAGACTTACTCTCATTCCATCAGTCCATAAAACTTAGAAAAATCAGTCTTGAGATATTTCTGGCCCAGTCTTGACGTTTCAGCTTGGTGTGTCTTGTCAGTGGGTGGTCGTTTCAGCCTTTCTGTCTCGGAGTATGCACACCTTGTGCTTTGGGCACTCCAGTGATGCTGCAGCTCTGAAATATGGCCAAACTGGTGGCAAGTGGCATCTTGGCAGCTGCGCGACTTTCTCAGTTCTGGCAGTTATTTTGAGCCTTTGTTGTTCCACACGCTCTTGCGACCCTGTTGACTATTTGATGAAAACGCTTGATTGTTCGATGATCACGCTTCAGAAGCTTGCAATTTTAAGAGTGCTGCATCCCTCTGCACGATATCTCACTATTTTGACTTTTCTAAGCCTGTCAAGTCCTTCTTTGACCCATTTTTGGAAAGGAAGTTGCCTAATAATTATGCACACCTAATATAGGGTGTTGATGTCATAGACCACACCCTTCTCATTACAGAGATGGCACATCACTAAATGCTTAATTGGTAGTAGGCTTTCGAGCCTATACAGCTTGGAGTAAGCAACATGAAGAGGATGATGTGGTCAAAATACTCATTTGCCTAATAATTCTGCACTCCCTGTAGACGTTCCTTTCCTTTTTTGTATACATAGGGGTATACAGGGGGTGTCTGAACTACACAGTTTTCCCCACGGTAACCGTTGGGTGAACGCAGGAAAAAACAACATAGTGTAGACCCAGCCCTAATTATAGAAATAGTACTTACAAGCCCTATAGAAAAATCATCCATCCACATATGCTAGGAGGCAGGAAGTGATGTGGATTGGGACTGGGGAACTACGTTTCCCACCCACTCATATAAACAAAGAGGAGCTCTGAATCCAAGCGGCACGTCTTCGGCATGGTGCGTCAGGCCTAAACGCACCTTAGTGTAGATCCAGCCAAAATAAAGGAAAACTGCTTGATATATAGGGATAACATTACATATAAGTACCCTACTGTATAATTTATCAGATATTGTACTGTATTGTATGAGATTTTAAGATAAAATGTTGTTTATCTGCAGCATATTTACAATGTATATTTCTACACCTATCTCTATAGTATATACATATCTATATATATATATATATATATATATATATATATATATATATCTAAGTACATGTAAGCTGGAACATACGCCTTCTGTGTTTCAGTTTTTATTACATTGTTTACATATTGTACGCTCTAGATCTGTTTCAGATGCATTATCAATTTGCTCAGGGTACAAGTGCTACTTAGCATACTATTTGATGTTTTTTTAGGCTAAACCTATTAATAACATCCCTGTCATCGAATCTATTCATTACACTATGTAGGTGTGTTCCAATTACCGGCATACTAAAGAGCAAAATTGATTCTGTATGTTTGTACAGTATTACAACACCTGGATGTGGCTTTCTAACAACAACCGTAACTGTGCCAAACCCACCCTTCATCTACATTCATGTGATGTTTTGATGAACCCATTTATTATTGAATACTTCTGCAATCGCTATGCATTAATTACTTATTAAAGGTCAGAATCGTCAGGAGATCTTTAGAACTGAAATAATTAGGTAAACTAAAATGTGTGTCCTGCCACACCACAACCTATGGGCCTAGTGCAAAAATTACTTACTCGCTTTCAGTTACCGTAGTCTTTGTTTTGTTAAAGGTAAGCTGCAAATTTTTATTTAAATTTTTGGTTACTTTAATTGTTAATTAGTTGTTAATGTGACTAATTTTCCCTCTGGGCGATGCACACATGGTGTGCTTTTTGCCACCCTCTCTCCTCTTCTCCTTACCCCTGCTGAAAAAATGGAATGTCACCTTTTATAATTGTAGGTCAATGGCACCACTCTTCAGCCACACCGATGATGCTAAGGAGGCGGACCCAGAAAAGATTGTCGGTTTCACCACTCACTATACTCACTATTGCCCCTGCCTTCCCAGGGACAGGCGAGTATCCCCAAGTGTAGCTCAGGGTGAGTTTGCGGGGTAAGCAACCTTACTCCCGAGCTACACTCAGTCCAAACACATGTAAAAATATAAAACATGTACATAAACTTGTACTTGTTGATTTGTATTCAGGGCCACGATCAGGCGGGGACAGGAAGCACTCCTGTCCTGGGCCTAACCATTTATGGAGGGTCTGGCGGTCTTTTGTCTGGTCAGAGCTGAGCTTATTCAGCTAATTTTATTTACAATTTAGTATTTTTTCTTAGTTGGGAGGGGGTAAAAAATGGCCTTGTATGGGGCCCAGAAATTTCTGATGGCATCCCTGCTTGTATGGCTTTCATGAGTTTCTTTGCATGAATGCCTTCAATCTTGTTTTATATGAGCACCAGAAACTTCCTGTGTTGTGATGACTACCTTAGCTATTGGGACTCTATGGACATGTAGTGCAGCAAGGAGAGCTCCCTAAATAGGAAGTTTGGGGAAGTGCTGGCACATGAAAACAGAGGAAGAAACCGTAATTAAAGTTATAAAGGGGCAAAAAGCTGTTGGAAAAAGAAAAGTCTTTTGTTTAGTGAGCATTGCTTAGATGTTGGAATAGTTATTTTTCCATGATGGTTTAATAAACCTTTAAGCTCTGTTAACAAACAGTTGAAGTATCTATTTACCTCTATAAACAATACACCTTTTACAATACTGTAGTTAGAAAAAAAAAAATATTATAAAATATATACGATCTCTGGCTGCCCATGATTTCCGTGCTACGCTATGTGTCACTGGTTACAATTATGAAATGTAGGTAGTCTGACTATCGCTTTCCGTTTACTTCTGCTGTAATCTCTGTTACTCCCACTATAGGCCGTCCATTGGCTGTTCACAGGTGCGGATGAGTCTTCAGCATTTACTTGCATCTAAAACATAAAAACTGTGGAAGGTGGAGAAAGCAGTACATTCACAGTTTGTTCTTAAAACGCAGGGATCGGGCAAACGTGCCAGTGTAGTGCGAGCCTGCAGCGATTCTGCCTTACTGCATGCTCACCAATCCCTTCTGACCGTGGCGCCATAGACCTCCATGTTAATTGAGGCGGCGTCATTATCCTGGCCGAGATGCTGGCAATGTGAAGAAAGGGGCGATCTGCCACAATCGCCTGTACAGCGCCATAATGCCAGGGAGGTTATGAGCCACCTCAATTTTGGATCTGACCCTACCTCAAGGGGCAAGACAACTTCCAGGGCTCCTATGATATGAGTACTCTAAATACACTAGTGATAGTGGCTGATACACCTGGTATGAGGGCAGACCACTGACTGTCTGTGCTATGCCTCCTTTTCTGGCTTTACCATTTTGGTTCGGGGTGTAAGAGAAAATTATTATCCTATGAGGTGTGATTTGCAAAGAGCCAGAAAGTAGCTGAAGCAATCCTTCTGAATTATTGAGAAAAAGAGACTATTTTAAGAAAAAAGATAGCTTGATTATACATGTTTAAAGGGCTCCAAAATTAGGATGCTTCTGGACTTATTCACAGAAGAAGCAGTCTTTACCCACAGTAATTCTTTCTGTAACTCGTACATATAAAACATGCATTTTCTGATAACCCAGATGCTGCTTTCAAGTGGCTAGAGTACTGCTTGGCACAGTATCCAAAAATTTAAAGTGTTTCTTTAGTATAATCCTTAACAGCCGCATCTGAGAAGACCTTTTCCTTTTACACAAGATTTTCTGACTGCAGAATTTTTAGTTTTTTATTACTATTTTAGCATTTTCTCTGTTTGTTGTTGTTTAAAATACTTGAGAGAAAAGTTATTCTGGACAGTAATGAATTTCCCTCTTATGCTCAGAGCTTTCTGCTACAACTAAGCCCTAGGTTTATTTATACGTATATGTGTTATATTATATGTGCATGGGATTAACGTTTCATTGATAGCCATGTTATTCAGTCACATTTGCTGTCAGGCATTGGACCCTCTAGAATGCTTATTTTCCCATGGTGTCATAGGTTCACCCATGAATTGCTTTGCTGCCCATGTTGGTTTTTCCTCTGCATTAGTTGTGTCCTCCACCTTTGTATGGTCACCCATGTACAGACTGTCCTTCGATACACTTTCATTGGGCTTCTCTATTATCCATATTTTCTACCAGATGGAACTAGGGTTAAAGATCTAAAGTCACTTTAATCTTGTAGAATGTAAGGCCCCCAAACATGTACCGAGTATTGGCGGGCACTTTTTATGTGTCGGCCGTTAGTTTGAATGGTGGTGCCATTCAACCAAGATTTACAGACATTTCGGTTCTCTGGCCGACCAAGCTTTGAGGTGACAGCAATCTTTTGCCCCTGTGGGCACCTGCGATCCGTGGCTCGCTAAGTGTATGGGGGCTTTTAGATGGTTGAAAAACATTATAAACCTCCTTCGTGGTCCACGGAGGTACCAAAAGCTTTGCATAGGCTTTAATAAATTTTTAGTTGTAGGCCTGTAACTGTAACCGAAATATATCAAAACAAGGATCTAGTAGACATCCTGGAAACAATAATGTTTGAAACATACAATTGTCAAAAAAAAAAGTTTTGTAATCAAATGAAATAAAAGCCGTAATAATTGGCAAAAAATAAATTTGCTTTATTTAATCTCCTGAGCGTCGTTCGCGGAGATGACTCCAAAGAGGGGGACACGCTGATACTCAATTTCTTGTACGTGCTGCTTTCTTGGTGTTCATGGACTAAAGCCTGGAAAATGCAATTGTCAGTATCTGGAAAATTGTCAGTATACTGACAGAGGTCAGATAGGCTGTAAATTGTTAAAATGGGCAAAAATCACCAAAGGTTTTAGGCACTAGAAATCCAGGGATTAACTAGTGTGACAGACTGGTCATCTGTCACTGTGTGGATGGACCTTTATGTGGTGTCCTGGAAGGAGTCCGGGATTAATTTGCCCAGCATTGTTCGGTTGCTGAGTGTTTTGTTTTTAGTTCTGCTTTCTTAAAGGGCTTCCGGACTCTGGGATAGAGAGGATGGCATTGGGTGGGCCTCTCTATTCCACCAGGTACACTGTAAGGGTTAACACCTGGGCTGCAGGTGATTGGAGCTAGGTGTGACTCCATATAGCTGCAGAGAGATCTGTGAGAGCTGCAGAGAGATCTGTGAGAGCTCCCAATGTAGTTGGAGACAAGGCTTCTGACTGTGGAGACAGGGGGCACTGAAAGAGTGTGGGGCCTAGGCCTGTGGTTACGGAGGCAGCTGCTACAGGGGGCTCACAGAGCGTGTGAAGCCCAGGCCTGTTGCTGCCAAGAAGCCAAGGACGTCAACTTACGTTGAAAGTTGCTAAGCCAGGTGGGATGACATTTTTGGGACTTTTTTTATTTGGATTGATCTTTACCCCTGTGAGGGTAATCCTTTGTTTTGAACTTATTTGTGCGCAAATAAACGTGGGCAGGAGCCCTAAAAGATAAACAATCGTGTGGATTACTGCTGTTTGGAGCACCGTTTGAGTGAACCCCTACACTAGACATTTTCAAAAATGTAACTGTATTTTAGGCAATGTTTCCAGAGATTTCCCATGACTCCCATGTGCATCACACACAGAAATTAATGCATGTAACAAGCCCATTGAATATGACACATTAACGCTTCCGTAAGCATGTGCATGTTTATGGGCATGCTTGCCCTAAAGGAATAAATAAAATAAGGTGCGTTAAAGCAATATTAATAAAAAAAAAAACTATCCCTCATTTATGGATATTTTAATTCTAGTCCATCAAATGCAGTGGATACAGTTTGTGATACAGAAAACTTTACTCAATCAAATACAAGTTTGAGTTTCCATCCCCTTTGAGACCTATCACGTACGTGACACCGGGAAGGAGAAGGTGAATATATCCTAACATTGGTTTAATGATCCCAGTGGCCTCCATCATCAGTAAGTGGAAGAAGTTCAAAACCACCAGGACTCTTCCTAGAGCTCGTCGGCCATCTAAACTGAGTGATCCAGGAAGAAGGGCCTTAGCCAGGGAGGTGACCAACTCTGTAAGAGCTCCAGAGGTCCTCTGTGTAGAGAGGAGAAACTTCCAACCATCTCTGCAGCAATCCACCAATTAGGCCTGTATGGTAGAGAGGCCAGACAGAAGCCTCCTAAGTGAAAGGCACACGCTTTCCATCCAACTTCATGGAGCTGCAAATAGGAATGGGTGAAACTGGCCAAGGATAGGTGTACCAAGCTTGTGGCATGAAAAACTTGAGGCTGTAAATGCTGACATAGATGCATGGATGAAGTATGGAGCAAAGGCTGTGAATACTTATGTACATGTGCTTTCTCAGTTTTATTATTTTGAAAAAATTTCCAAACCGTCAAGTGAACTTTTTTCACATTGTCATTATGGGGTGTTGTGTGAAGAATTCTTATGAAAAATGAAATTTAATACGTTTTGGAATAAGACTGTAACATCACAAAATGTGGAAAAAGTGATGCACTGTGAGTACTTTTTGAATAAACTGTATGTTATCCCATTTAACTATTCTTTATGTGTTTTCACTTTTTAAATAATGAAACCTCAACTCTGTTGAACATTTTAGGAATGCCCTTTTAGAGGACCATTTTTTTTTTACAGATATTCGTATATTTGTAGAATGAAAGCATGTGGTCCTATTGGCCCAAGCACATTATTTCTGTTGTGAGTAGAAGAACAATTAATTAAACATTTGTCTTTCTTTTTCATTTATTTTCTTCATGATTACCCAGTTCCCAATTCAAATTTTTTTCTCTTATAGTCATGAAATAAATGATTATGTAAAATTAAATTATGTAAAAAGGCTTGTAAAACAATGTTGTCTGTAATCATGAAAAAAATTATTACAGGTAACCTGAAACGAGTAACGTCAAACCTTGAATGTGTAGAATAGGACCCTTAGAGAGATCACATGGGGCCAATTGCACAGTTTCTTTGAAACATTTTGACATTATATTGCGCATGTCCAATTAATTACCGTATTTTTTAGGATTATAAGACGCACCGCACCATAAGACACACACAGTTTTTAGGGCAGGAAAATCTGGAAAAAAAAAAGACATAATACGTTTTCACATCAATTGGGTTAATGCAATGAATGCAATATTCAATTCAGCCAGTAGGGGTCACTAGCAGCAGTACTTAGCCCAGCCTCCTACTTCAAACTGATCGGCAGGAGGAGGAAGGGGGGGGGGGGGAGCAGAAATCTGCAGTCTTCTCCCTCTCCTCTGCTCTGATCAGCTGTTATTGTGTCTGTGGGAACTGCAGAGTGATTGCAGTTCCCATGGACAGTTAGAGATGGAAAGATGGCAGTTCATCTCTCTCTCCATTGCCTATGCCAGCAAAGCTCTGCTGATATTATACAATTATGCAATTATACAGTACAGATGGGAGAGCCGGACACCAGCCGGCATCTCTCAACTGACAGCTCCTCCAGGTCCCCAGCTAATCTCCATGCCGGGAGAGGTGGCGGGAAGCCAAGGTGCGACCACCGGCGCGGGTCGCACGTTCGCACTATAAGACGCAGGCACTTTTTGCCCCCAATTTTGGGAGTGAAAAAGTGTGTCTTGTGGTCCAAAAAATATGGTATATCTCTTTCAGTGTGGGTTATTGATGGAGAAGGACCTGCCCAGCAGCGCTCCAAAAGATTATTTGGGGTTTTTTTCAATGGATTTTTTTCTGGTTTTTCTTTTTTTTATATCGGATGGACGAAGGATTACTTTTATTTTTCTAGATTTTTTTCCAACTATTGGATTTGGATATTGAAAGATGGATTAATTTTAGCACTGGATTCAACATATAAAGTAATTGTATGATTATTTAATGTAATTTTCATATATGTATTGTATATGTGTTCATTTAACACGTATACAATACATACATTCAGGTCCATAATTATTGGGATATCGACACAAATCAAAATTTTTTTGTCTTTATACACCACCACAATAGAGTTGGAATGAAACAAACACAATGTTTTTACATATGTGCCTCCCACTTAAGGGACTAAAAGTAATGGGACAATTGGCTTCTCAGTTATTTCATGGCCAGGTCTGTGATATTCCTTCATTATCCCAATTACAATGTGCAGATAAGGTTCAGAGTTCATTTCAAGCGTGCTATTTGCATTTGGAATTTGTTGCTGTTTCCATTCTCAAGAGGAGATCCAAAGAGTTGTCACTATCTGCGAGGCAAGCCATCATTAGGCTGAAAAAAACAAAACAAACCCATCAGCTCAGCAACACCAAAATACCTGGAAGACCACGAAATACAACTGTGGTGGATTACTGAAGAATTCTTTCCCTGGTGAAGAAAACACCCTTCACAACAGTTGGCCAGATCAAAAACACTCTCCAGAAGGTAGGTTTATAAGTGTCAAAGTCAACAATCAAGTGAAGACTTCACCAGAGTGAATACAGAGGGTTCACCACAAGATGTAAACCATTGGTGAGCCTCAAAAACAAGAAGGCCAAATTAGAGTTTGCCTAAGGACATGTAATATATATTCTGTTTGTTGGCAATGACAGAGGTCAAATGTTTTGTACAAGTCCTCACAAAGTTTTCACACACTGTTGCTGTGAAGAAATCAACTGTAGGAACAATATTAACAAAATGTAATTTAAACATTGCAAGGCCACATGAGTTGCTCATGTTCCTAATTGCTTCCACTTTAGTAATACCAATAACCGTTCACCATGGAAGATTTGTTTGGTAGCAAGGAATTTTCAAAAATGTAATTGCACTGGTGGCATTCTAATATGGTACCAACTGGATGTCCCAAATGTTTAAAGAGGTAGTCTGCATGCCTAGGTGCTTGGATTTATACACCTTCGGCCATAGTGGTGGATTTTACATGTATTCAATTATTTGAAGAAGTGTCCCAATACCTATAGTGCATGTGTGCACGCATGCGTACGTACATATATGAATAATTAACCTAAACCTATCTCAAATTTTATGCTGTCCCTGTTAATGAATTAATCACCAACTATAACACACTGACACTGTGGCTTCTTTTAGCCTCCCCTCTACTGATGGTCTTTGGCCAGAGTCAAAGTGCAGAGACAAACAATTGTGTACCCCATCAACAACTCACAATGAAAAAAGTTAAGAATGGAAAACAATTCACATATCTTTTGTTACCAGTGTCAGGTTAGCCAGCAACAATGCTGACAGATCTCTTATAGACCAACATGCCATCTATTGGCTACAAATCCCTGTATAAAATTTCATATTATCATTAGAAACTGATTATATCAATAAAGCCCCCAGACACTGTACAATCTTTCCATACAATTTATGTACAATCAAATTTTGTTCTACCAAAACCATGTAATATGAGGACCTTTCTAAACCTTCCAATCACTATGTATTCTATCAGGGAGGACAAGGCAGTACATAGTTGTTGGTAGATCTAAAGGAAATTGTATGGAGTGATCTAAAGCAGGGTACAGACGGCTGGATATTCGAGCCGTCCAATGTACCCTGCAGCAGTGTGATGATGTCACCACGCTGCTGTCAGATATTGGAGAAGCCGGGGAGAGCAGAACTGTCTCTCCCTAGCTCCTCCTCCTCAGCCGAGCTTTGCCTGGGGACCCAGGCAAAGCATCGGACATCGCTGTATTAACGGTCATGTCCGATAAGGCTGTTTTAGAGCGGGATAGATTTGTCCGGCTCGAAATCGGCTATAAGGGCAGATTATATGGGTCAGATAGATGGCTGTGAGCGTGCACAGTGCTCGAAACGGCCATCGATTTGACCCATATCTCCACGTCTGTACCCTGCTTAAAGGTGTATTGGGCTTTAGAGAGAATGCAATGTATGTATGTATTTAAAAAAAAAAAAACTGTCAGCTCTTGTATTTTCTTGGTTGTCCTGACTTTGTACACTTGCTATTTTACCACAGTAGAGTGATCAGAAAACAAATAAAGCAATGATTTACTGCCATCCCGCACTGCTGGTGTTGTGAAACGATAGCTAAGAATAAAATATGAGATGTAAAATAATTTGTATGCTGACCTATTGTCTAATGTCTTAGCTAATGCTACCATCTAGAGGACACATTGTTAAAACACTTTTCAGAACAGAAAATGTAAGAATATATCATCTGTAGGAAAGGTCTGATTGCATAGATCTACTTATCAATAACTAGCGGTACTTCGGGAGAAAGTATAAGCTCCTAGCATGAGCATGTACCATGAGCTGGGTTTTGGTTTGGCTAGTCTGACAACTTGCGTACAAGCAAATCATCATTTTATTTGGGCTCTGTGGACCTGACATAGAATCTCCCCCCCAAAAACAAAATAGAAGTCTTCCAGGCTATGATAGTGGATCCCTGCCAGCATCATCTGTGTCTAAAGCTGGGAATACACAGATTTTTCCCAGATCTCTGCACAGCTGGGCACGACACTGAGCTGTGCAGAAATCTGGAAAAAAAATCTACCCGTGTATAGCCCCCCATACATGCTTAGATTTTATGACTGGCCAATCGCCGTGCACACTCTTACCGATCGATCGTCCAAAAAATCTGTTGCTGATCTTAAGCTTATGCCTGGCACGCACATAAGCGGCCAATTTTTCCGCTGACTGACGGGTGTGTGCGCTCGCGCCGTTGGTCAGCGGAGAAATCACCCGCTTATCGGCGTGTGCCCACATGGGGCGACATATCCCTGTCGCCCCACAGCTCGGCCGGCCAGAGAACGGACATGTCGGATGTTCTGGCCGATGCAAGCCGATGCCATTAACTTCAATGAAGACCGGCGTCTTCATTGAACCTAATGGCCGGCACACATAGGGTGCCTGGCCGATTAAAGCAGCCCCAGAATGCACCAGAATGCAACCTGATGCCGTCATCATGTTTGCATTCAACAGCTCATCGGAGCTTGTCTGTCTGCACCCGTCTGTGGGTGTATGGCAGGCATTAAAGAGCTTAAATCGGCAGGCAAATCGATCTAAGCAGTTACAGACAACAGTGTCCCTGTCTAAAGTATGTCTTTTCCTCAGCTCCGTGCTGAGGAATCAGCTGCCTGCTTCTGAGGGGGGAAGGGGGGGGGGAGCAGCTACCTTCCCTCTAGGCTGACACACAACACAGCTGGCTAAATGCTGCCTGCCGGGTCTCCCTAGCTGATGGCACGAGCAGCTAGAGAGACCCGCCGAACAGCACTGGCACACAAAGGGTGCCCGGGCCGATTGTGATCCGATGCTTAGGCCGATTGTTTTGGTTGATTGGCCAAAACGTCGGGTCACAATCTATTTGTGTATGTTACCCCCCCTCTGGCTCCGCCACGTCGGTGCGTCCGGGGCGCCGTG
>CM070043.1:39564476-39575945 GCA_036250615.1 Ptychadena robeensis | reverse complement strand
TGGAAGAGATTGTGGCACATGATGTGGCTCCTGCTTCCTCTGCTGGTGGAAGAGATTGTGAAACGTGATGTGGCTCCTGCTCCCCCTTCTGGTGATAGAGATTGTGGCATGTGATGTGGCTCCTGCTCCCCCTTCTGGTGATAGAGATTGTGACATGTGATGTGACTCCTGCTCCCTTTGCTGGTGAAAGAGATTGTGGCATGTTATGTGGCTCCTGCTCCCTCTGTTGGTGGATACTGGTTAGCGCTCATAATCACACCTGGAGCCCTGTCCATGTATTTAAGGAGGTCTAAGGCCACAGGAATTTGCCTGAACAAAGAGGTCGTTTAGTCTCTGTTCCACAGGATCTGATTACATCCATCCACTATATTGTAACTGACCCATGGACTATTTTTGACTATGTTTGCCCCCTGCCCTGACTATCACTTTCCTGTCTCTGCCTGCCGTCTCTGTACTTCACCTTGGAATTCTGCCGTCAGCCACTGCCAGTTAGTGTAACTGGGGGCCGCAACCTGGGTGTTCCCTGCAGCAAAATCCATCACTCCTTGTAGCTTCTGGTGTATACCAGGAGGCTCCTTAGACACTGCGACCAGGTTTAAACCTGTCTGGTGGCACGGTGGGTCTAATGCTCCTGTGGTTCACCCTTGACATGCAGTTCCTATTTCCTCATATCTCATATATGCGTTTGTACATTTAATTGTGATACAGTTCTGTACCGAGAAACCACTTTCTATATTTAGTCATAAGTAGCTTTATCTGATTCCCGATTGATCGCTGTGTGCGTTCAGGCATAGAACGTGGCCACCCTTTCTTCGAGGAGGTCAATGGCACAGTGAGCCAACATGGTGGTAAATCATTGTTCGATCTGTTTGGTCCCCATCCAAAGTATTGAATGTGAATCAAATTACATAATTGTTTGACATCACAATGACATCACCATGTCCTGGGCATCGACCTGTGTATGGGGATATTGGGACCCTCAGCCAGACCCGTTTCTTGCCTTTCGGGCAAGGTTATAGCACAGGCCAAGTTGTTGAGCGCTTGAAAGGGGGTTCTATCATTCGTCTATCTAAGCTGTAAAGGAGGGGGCGTGGTGCAATCATTCGGCCAGCCGTGTTATTGAGAGGGGGTGCTATCGTTATAGTTGTTGAGGGGAAGGGTTGGTGCATCCCCCAACCCCCTGCCAGCCAGATTGCGGAATATGCATGCGGGGTACAGCCCCGGGGACCATCATACCCTATGCGCCCGCATACTCCATATAGCGGGAGAAATGGCCCTGCCCTTAGTTACACTCAGGATAACCACCAAAGAAGTTGGTCTCTGGTCCATTTATCTAGCGCCCATCTAATGCGGCCGATCAACCAATCCCTCTCAAAAACAGGTCTGTCAAACAGGTAATGTCCATAAATCCTGCTTGATTGTCATTACTTTGGATGATTTCGAGTTCATTGCAAAGCCCCTGAACATAGTATCATCACTAAACTTGCTGGAGATGTAGAGAAGGATTGGGGGAATACTACAAAAAAAAGATATGTCTCTAACACAAATAGTTTTTGCATAAATTAGGTTCAAAGTCAAGTCATAATTTTGAAAGTCGAAATTTTGACTTTGACTTTGAACTTAATTTATGCAAAATGTGCTAGAGTAAGCTCACAAAGTCAGCTAGTCGAAAAATTTGACCATCGCTTGTCACCACACTGCGCTTGAACGGGTCATCTGTCGAGCCCCCGTCGCGCCGTGTATGCGCACCTTCATACTGGAGGATGAACATATGTCCTCTCCATAAAAGCTTTGGAAAGAAACTCTGAAGGTATCAATATATATGTTGTTGTGCGTCCGTGATCCTGCAAAACCCCAAGGCCCCTCAGTGCACGGCCCGGCCGGAACCTCGCATTCGTCCAGCCGGAACCTCGCATTCCTCCAGCCGGAACCTCGCATTCTCTTCATCGCCGATTATTTCATTATTCTCCGTATCCTAATTGAAGTCCCGAAGCCTGAGACTCATTCATTGGATTCTTGTTTTCGGAAGACGTCGTTGGATTCTGGGGATCGCTAAGCAGACAAAGGCGGCCGCTTAAAATGCAGCGAGTGTGCTGGCAAAATTTAAGGACTGAAATCTCATTACAACGATGGAGATTAGTCTGAACTCAGAAACTCTCTAAATTACTGACGGCGCCGTGACTCCTTTGCTGCGCTGAGTGAACCGCGTGCGTCACATGACGCCCTCTCATACCTTCCTCTGATTCCAGAAGTCTTTGAGCCCTTTGAGTGTTTGATTTTGTGAAATTTCTAATTCTGCGTAAGGGCTTGTTTCCACTCGTGCAGATGGCTGCGGTGCTATCCGCCTGGCTGCAGCCACTCCCTACCGCACACCCCAAGCTGTTTAGCATGTGGATGCACGCGGACGTCCATGTGGTAGGATGTGGACTTTGGGTATGCCACTTGTGCAGGGATGAGGCCGGGCACGCAACCGCACAAGTGGACCCTGGCCGATGCTTTGCCTATGTGTGCGGTCGGGAGCAGCAGCCGCACGGATAGCACCGCAGCCAGCCGCACAGACCCACACGGATCCATACTAGTGGAAACAAGCCCCAATTCTGCGGAAGTCTCGAATATCCGATCACGATCAAAAAATCACAATGGGATCACATATGTGCAATGCATGCAAGTCAATGGAGCTCGGATATTCGATAAGGGGAAAACCATCATTTCCGTCCAAAAAATCGCATCGCAATCCATTGCAATGAATGGAATTGCAAACACTCACAATAAATCGTAATTGATAAAAAAAAACTGCGATGGTGGAGGATATCCGACGATATATTCGCACAATGTCGAAGTTTGGAGAGAAATGGAATATTAAAACTCAACACTATTGTACATGCAAAAATTGCAAATGCAATTTGTGTTGTCACGGTGACATCTAGTGGCAGAATGTGACATAGCAGCTGCAGTGTAATCACTACATGAGACAACACTCATAGAAGTAATTCATTGTGAAAATCGGCACTTGTACATGTGAATATTGGGAGCACAATGTGTGCTGTCACAGTGACATCTAGTGACAGAATGTTACGTAGCAGCTGCAATGTAATCACCACATAAGACAACACTCATAGAAGTAATTCTGTCACGGGGGGTGAAACCAGAGCAAGGGTGACACTGGTGATTCACGGGTGTGGAGCCACTGGACCAACTTACACAGTGGGAAAAGGTGCGATCTGGGTAACAGAGTCTAAGGAACCACCTGGTGTTAACCAGAGGGCTTTGCTGCAGACTATCCCCAGGTTGCAGTTCCTGGACGCACCTGTGCAAGTTGGCAGCTGATGATATATAGAGATGGTTGTTTTTTTTGTTTTTTTTTCGACCATTTCAGCGATTTCAAGTTAATAGCAAAACCTCTGAACCTGGTATCATCACCAAACTTGCTGGAGATAAAGAGAAGAGTTGGGGGTATAGTACAAAGTAAAAGTATGGCTCTAACACAAATAGTTTTTGCACATATTAAGTTCAAATCCAAGTAAAAAATTTTAAAATTTAAATTTCAACTTTGAATTTGAACTTAGTTTATGCAAAAACTACATGTGTTAGCGCAAAACTTTATTTTTTCAAATGCTCCCCCAACCCTTCTCTACATATCCAGCAATTTTGATGATGATACCATGTTCAGGGGCCTTGCAATCAGCTCACAAAGTTAGCAAGTCGAAAAATTCCACCATCTCTAATGATATACCAAGACGTAGTGCCAGGGGTGTAGAGATAAGGAGAGTCTGTAGGAACGAGCCGAAGTCAGAGGAGATGAAGTGCAGAGGATCAAGAGGTAGGGGGAGTCAGTTGGATGAGCAGAGAGTCTGAAACCGGGAAGTCAAACCCCCTGCTGGCATAGGGTATGAAATGCTCTAGAAAACGGGGACTCCAAACAGCATGGGTTCCCCCCCAGAGCATATCAGACCCCTTTGGGCAATCCTGGAATGTCAAGAAGGGGGTCACCCACCTGTCCCACCACACCTCATGTCATATCTCAATGAAGGGAAACCTCTGTATTAAGATAAGGGGGTCTTTTCATGGGCCAGGCATCTTACAAAGTGTTTTCAAATATTGGGGACATGGCACATCCGCAGTGACCATGGGAACCGCTAGGCGGAGATCAATCAGACCAGCGTCTTTGAAGTTTTGTTAAGCCGGCAGATTTTGTGGGAATGCCCGGAGCTCCACACAAGAGGCCCCCTAAATGGGACAATTGACCCTTCGAGGAACAAGATCTAATGTGTACAAATTCTTACAAAGGATCTGGTTAGATATAGACAATTTCCCACAATCACACCCCAGAATTTTCTGGAAAGACTTCGTAGATGGGACAGTTTTGAGCCTGAAGGTAATTTACAAAGTTTTCCTCTAGCCAAGATGAAAGCCAAACCTTTCCAGTCAGATGGATCTCGAGGGTATGTCTACTGGATTGCCTTGCTTCTTCTTAGCCTACTTCTCAACCCTGGTCTTTGGTCACCACCGTGCCAAAGTCTCCTCAGAAGACTAGACAATGTGGCTTAAAAAAGCCCTGACCTGATGTCTACTGAACAGCTTTGACATGACTTTAAATGTCAACTGGAAGATGGGTCCTCTGATCTAATCTGTACAATGAAACAGTTCTCTGTCTGAAGGTCATTTCCAATGTGTTCCTCTAGCCAAGATGAAAGCCAAACCTTTCCATCTGGATAGACCTCAATGCTTTGTCTACTGGATTGTCTTGCGTCTACTCTGCCTGCTTCTCAACCCCGGTATTCAGTCACCACCATGCCAAGGTCTTCTCAGAAGACTGGACGATGTGGCCCCAATTTCCCACAAACACACCCCTGAATCTTATAGAAAGCCTTCGCAGAGGAGGCAGTTCTGTGGCTGAAGGTAATTTCGGACGTGTTCCTCTAGCTTATATAAAAGCCAAATCTTTCCAGCTAGATGGACCTCATGGGGTTGTCTACTGGATTGTCTTGCCTCTACTCTGCCTAGTTCTTAATACCAGTCTCTGGTCACCACTGTGCCAAAGTCTTTTTAGAAGACTGGACGATGTGGCTTAGACAAAGCCCTGACCTAATGTCTATTAAACAGCTTTGACATGACATTAAAAGTCAACTGGAAGATGGGTCCTTTGACCTAACGTGTATGACTTCTTACAAAAGATCTGGTTAGATATAGACAACTTCCTACAAACACACTGCAGAATCTAATAGAAAGCCTTCGCAGATTAGACAGTTCTGAGGCTGGAGGTCATTTCCAATGTGTTCTTCTACCCAAGATGAAAGCCAAGCCTTTGCAGCTGGATGGACCTCAAGGCCTTGTCTACTGGATTGTCTTGTCTCTACTCTGCCTAGTCACCACTGTGCTAAAGACTTCTCAGAAGACTGGACAATGTTGCTTAGACAAACCCCTGATAGACCTAATGTCTATTGAACAGCTTTGACATGTCTTTGAAGGTCAACATGTACGACTTCTTACAAAGGATCTGGTTAGATAGGGACAACTTCCTACAAACAAACCCCTGAACCCCTGTAGTTGAAGGTAATTTGCAATGTGTTCTTCTAGCCAAGAGGAAAGCCAAACCTTTCAAGTCAGATGGACCTAGAAGGTTTGTCTACTGGATTGCCTTGCCTCTACTTTGCTACTTCTCAACCCCGGTCTTTGGTCACCACCGTGCCAAAGTCTTTTAACGTTGTAGCTTAAAAAAGCCCTGACCTGATGTCTACTGAACAGCTTTGACATTTTAAAAGTTAACTGGAAGACCGGTCCTCTGATCTAACGTGTACAACTTCTTACAAAGGATCTGGTTTAATATGGACAATTTCCTACAAACACACCCCAGAATCTTCTGGAAAGGCTTCAGAGATCGGACAGTTCTGAGGCTGAAGGTAATTTCTAACATGTTCCTCTAGCCAAGATGGAAGCCAAACCTTTCCACACAGATGGACCTAGAGGGTTTGTCTACTGGATTGCCTTGCCTCTACTCTGCCTACTACTCAACCCAAGTCTTTGGTCACCACCATGCCAAAGTCTTATCAGAAGATGGACGATGTGGCCTCAACTTTCCACAAACACACCCCAGAATCTTCTGGAAACAGAGATGAGATCATACTTCCCCATCCATCTACTGTGTTTGTCATTGTGAAGCATTGTTTTCTCTCCGTTCTGAGCCTCGGCGCCTAAAAATTTGGATGATCTCCAGGAGAAGGTCCCTGCGGAGCCTGCTGCGTGTTCCATGCGCTGCCACAGGCTTTTACCCAGACATCCTGCACTTCAATCCTCGGGGAGGTCTGAAAATTTCCTCTCTGATTTCTCCATGTTCCGGGGGCAGAGGAAGAACATCTCTCCGCATCTCATCTCCTCCGCAGAACACCCAGGGTGACTTAACTAATGAAATAGAAAGGAAGATGCAAGTGGTTGTGATTGTCTTTGTTAATCATGTGACTGTAACCAGCTGACAGATATAGGGACCCTGTCACGGTGAGGGTACGAAGCCGCCGCATGGCCTCACCACCATTATTCCTCGCTTCATTTATTTATTTATTTACAGACCTGGAGGTTGCACCAGCCCAAGGGTGACAATGCTAAGGGCCCCCATACACCTTTACATTTCTGTCAGATTTTCGTTTAGATCTCTTTTTGTTTTACCAAAACCATGTAATATGAGGGACTTTCTAAACCAACAAGTCTACCTGTGTTCAATCGCAGAGGACCCAGCACTACATGGTTGTTGGTAGATCTAAAGGATATCTGACAGAGAGATCTAAAGGTGTATGGCCAGCTTTATTCTTCTCCAATAAATCTTTGTTACGTTGTCACTTAAGCCCCCCATACACCTTTAGATCTCTGTCAGATATCCTTTAGATCTACCAACAACTATGTAGTGCCGGGTCCTCTGTGATTGAACACAGGTAGACTTGATGGTTTAGAAAGTCCCTCACATTACATGGTTTTGGTAAAGCAAAAGGAGATCTAAAGGAAATCTGAGAGCATGGAGAGGATAAAAGGTTGAGACCCGCCCCAGGGACTGGTGCTCCTGGAGGAGGGAGAGGAAGGACAACACACACAGCTTCATGGCTCCAGCTGAGGCTTACCTTTCCCCGCAGTAAAATCCGGCGTGCGTGCAGCCGGAGAGCGAAATAGCACATGCCCCTGTACTACACTACGCTATATGCATACTGCCACCATCAGTACTGCTATTTTCGGTGGGGTGTACACCCAGACCCTACTACAGAGCCTTGCCTCCTAGATTGCCATGGAGTTAGGGTATGTTTCCACATCCGTTGGGACCCTTACACTGAGCGCATTTCTTGGTGGGAGGTCCTGACGGAGCACACACACTTTACCTGTTCGGTGGATGCTGTGTTCTCACGGTGCTGAGCAGCTCTGCCGATGCAGGGCTGAACGTAGTTGAGTACATTAACCCCTGCATCGGCGGATGTCTGAACACAGCTATATTCCAGATCTTCGCGAATTCTCTAATTTACAATAAACATTCACGATTCCAATATTCGTGGACAGCACTGATAAAGAAAACTCAGTGTACAAATCTCAATACGGCAGATCATTTCATTTTATTTGTAATCCCTGATCGGCAACTTTAAAATTCTCACAAATGATACCGCTTACACCACGGTGGACGTGACGGTAAGGCAAAGTGAAGACTCGGAGGGACGTCCTGAAAAGTTAATGCGCAGAAGTGAATCAGCTCAGCGCTGACTTGAGAAGCGGACAGATAGCAAATATGGCAGATTCCGGAGTGAACTGCGGAGAGGGGCCCGGACAGGGGCTGTCATCTCCCATCCCCTCACTCCGTTCATCGGAATGCAGCGCGTCCTTCCTAAATAGATTCACGCTATCACAGAAGACTTTCGGCTTGCTAACTTTGTGAGCTGATTGCATTCTTTGTGAGCTGCTGAGGTCATGGTTTTTTCCCTCTCTTTAGTTTTCTGCCTAGTAACTGCAAATCCCCTCCCTCTGGGCAGATGTTATATATGTAGCTAGTTAACTTTTTTCCCTGTTTCCACATGCCTGCAGCAGACTGATGACTACTTCTCAACACCAAAGATCTGGCCATCACATAGCTCATGCTTGTCTTTCTTTTTGTGGTGTGTACATTGGTGTATATAGCGGTAAGAAATGTACCTATTCTGTACAGCAGCTGATAGAGAATGAGGTCATGGCTCTTTTCCCTCTCTTTAGTTTTCTGCCCAGTAACTGTAAATCCCCTCCCTCAGGGCAGATGTTATATATGTACCTAGTGAACTTCCCTGGTCTTTTCTGGGTTTTCCTGCTGGTGAGCCCAGCTTACCTTGGAACAAGGTGCGCCCTTCTCTCTGAGTCCCCCGCCGCCGTCCACTCACATTCCCATGACAAATGACAGAGGCATTCTTTGGACCAGGGTAGCCTCTCCCTCATCTCGTCCACAGGCCACATTGTGCCTGTGTAACTACAAATCCCAGCCCCCTCCACTGAATCTGTTGTCTTCATGCTATTGTTATACCCAGGGACTGAGGAAATGCTTCCCTGTGCCTGCAGCAGACTGATGACATCTTCTGGCCATCACATAGCTCATGCTTGTCTTTCATGGTAAAACATTATAACAGGAAAAGAAGGGGGTCGGGGTAGTAATATACAATTCGGGCCAAGCAGAGAAAGGGGGTCATAGAGAAGCCAATGGCGATTAAGCAAGATCAAGTTAGGAGGTATGAGTTTCTGCATCTGCCGGGGTCTCCTTACACCCAATGTCCTTTCGGCGCTCTAATGACAAATGCTGTCACATCCGATCATTTCCTAATTCCCCAGATTCAGATTGACACAATGAGCTTGAAGCCCAAATTCATCATTTTATCCGTTCTCACCGTATTTAGCTCCTCGTCGTCCATTGGAGGCGAACTCGTCACCAAACCCATCAAGAGTACAAGAGTCCGGGAGAAGTGACCTCAGGGTCCAACTACGCACCACAGATCTGCTTCACTGCACCCCGGGGGACACTCAGCTTGTCCGTACTCAGCAGGTTTCAGCTAACACTCATGTCCTATCTTGTCCACAACTCCAAGATGGTGTTTTATTAACCCTTCCAGTGTTCCCTATAATCCCTCATCTCGGTCTACAAAATCATAAAATAATAAGCCTTATTCACCTAAGCGTGTGCTCCACTGCCCCCTCTTCTAGCACTCCGGACTTTGGACAGCTTCTCGTCCTCTTACCTCTACATTGTAGAGATGTAGTGTATCTGTAGTGTAGTTCTCTGCCCAGTAACTGTAAATCCCCTCCCTCTGGGCAGAAGTTATATATGTAGCTAGTTAACTTGTTTCCCTGGACTTTTCGGGGTTTTCCTGCTGTTGAGTACAGCTTACCTTGAAGCAAGGTGCTCCCTTCTCTCTGGGTCCCCCGCCGCTATCCACTCAGCAGTGCCATGGGCTGACTCACATCCCCATGATGAACGACAGGGAAATTCTTTGGACCAGGGTAGCCTCTCTCTCATCTCGTCCACAGGCCACATAGTGCCTGAGGAACTATAGATCCCAGCTGCCTCCACTGGATCATTTACACGTTCTTGGTAAGAGAGCCACCAGCCTACACTCCTTCCAGCAGCTGGTAGTGACTATTTGCAACATACCCCATCCCGGCCTCACGGGTGATAGTGAACTAAACTGTATATAATCCCTTAGTAAAAAGTAAACCTCTCACCAGCTGTGTGGACAATCGTGTGCAAGCCGTTAATGATAGTGACTGGAGCATAAGGGCACAACCTAGTGCAACATAGTTAAGTTCTGTAAATGATAACAAAAAAAGATAAAATACAATAATATAGTTACAATCAGGCTTAGCAAGGAGTAGTGGTCTCCTACAAGGCCGGGTGTTCAGCCGTGTGCATACCAGGATGACATCACTTCCTGGTTATGGCTGTAGGGTTCAATAGGATCAATGGGACATGTTTTGGGCAGGAGCCCTTTGTCAACCAATAACCAGGAAGTGATATAGTTCCTTACCAGGAAGTGACATCATCCTGGTATCCACACAGCTGATCACACACGGCCTGGTAGGAGATCACTCCTTGCTAAGCCTGCTTTGTACCTCCAGTATTTTATCTTTTCATTTATCATTTTACAGAACTTAACTTTGCTGCACTAGGTTGTGCACCTCGGGTCCTTGTTCCTATTTATCCAGGAAGAAGATGCCAGACCGCCATTGTTAGAGGATGCCACTGACTCATGTAGAATAGGTAACCAACCCTGAGGATGACTCAGCATGACCACTTAGGTCATGAAAATCTACCCATGCCACATTCAGGACAATGTTATGTAGCGTTGCCCAGGATAAATCACCGGAGCAACCAGGTACTTTTCGGTTTTTGGATGCCTATGCCCCTGCACATTCATCTATTGGCAGGGATGGGATTCAAGCATAGGATCTACATTGCCAACAGTACCTAACCAGCTGATCAAAGGTGTGGAGGCTAAGGCTCTCTTACCCAGAATAGCGGCGACAACAGGTCCAGTTGGAGGCTGCTGGTATCTGTAGTTCCTCAGGCACTAAGCCCACTTAAACAATGTGATGACCAAAGGAGACCCCTGTCATTCGTCATGGGTGGTGGGTCAGCCCGCGGCACTTGCTGAGTTAACGGCGTTGTGGGACCCAGAGAGATGGGAGCACCTTGCTCCAAGGTAAGCTGTGGCACAACAGCCATTAAAACAGGGAAAACAGCTAACTAGATTGGTTTATAACCTCTGCCCAAGGAGGGGGATTTCCAGTTACTGGCCAGATAACTCAATGCAAGGGTATGACCTCAGGCTTTCAGGCTTTTCCAGCAGCTGTAATACAAAAGTCACATCTTCCTAAAGATATATACACAATTATATAAAATAACAGCAGCCCTCTGATTGGTTCCTGAAACTCCAATACTCATCAATGCTTTCACGTCTTACTCAAATTTCCCTTTTCCGTGATTGTGTTTTGTGCAGCTGTGACCACAGCGTCCTGAATGATAAATATTTCATGCCAATGACTCACCCAATACATTGTTATTCCGGTGGAAACGCTGTTTTTCAGTTGTGTCGGGCAGAAAGTTAATGCATGTGCAGACAGTACTGCCGCCGTCTCAAGGTCAGGCAGGACACAGCAGATGAAATTAAGCAGAAACATGCAGAGAATAACTCGTATCAATGGAAATATATGACAGGCGGTGTGGAGATAGTCGGAGCTTCAAGAACACGGCAAGGATTGAGCAGAGCGGCCTCCAGATCAGGAGAGAAACATCGAAAGACGGGAATACTCTCCAGGATTCTAAATAAATGGCATTTGCCAGGGATGGTGCCACCAGGGGTGCCTACATAGGCAGTTGTGGAGATCATTGCGTTGCTTTCTTGCAGCAGAAGACTTTTGTTTACATCCTCCAGCTGAGCAGGAAATCGCGGCGGAGCACAATATGCCCGTGGCACGGTTATGAAAAAA
>CM070043.1:39476173-39486224 GCA_036250615.1 Ptychadena robeensis | reverse complement strand
CCCCCCCCCCTGTTATGTGGTCCGGTCGCCCTCGTCAGTTCCAGGCGAGCAAGGTGGGCATTTCGGTACCCATTGGTAAAGTAACCATACGGCCTTGATATGAATACAACCTCTATTTACAGATACAGATATGAATGAAACCCCGATTTACTCATTTTATTGTCTAATAGAGTGAAAGAATGTTGGGTATACTGTATATATAATAATAATATTTACATGAGATTTACATGAATAATATTCACATGACCTATAGGACTTTAGATATGAGGGTGGAACTGGTATCAGTTCAAATCAAATACAAGATGCAGATATTTTTCTATTCTTTATATAATGCCAAAGACTCCACAACAAACAGAAAGAATGCCCAACATCACATAGAGGTGAATTTAATGCTGGATTGGCACCTCTGGAAAGGGGACGTCGCTTCAGTTCGGGCCGTTAGAATGACAGCAATGTGTGTCTGGTGAATTCCTATTATTTCTAGAGGGGGTGTCCCGACTTATTCTCATTTGTTTTTCCTAATTTGGGGTTATGCCAGCTGATGGTGTTTGGAAATCAGGCCTTGAATTCCCTCTACAAGCGTTATACTTGACAAAACATTAACTTCATCTGGCTGCGAGGAAATCTGCGACACCGATCGGGAATCACAGAAACGATTCATCAACCGTCTGTGTTGGCCGACCTCCATCTGCTGGAAAGTTAGCACGCCCCGGACAATAAATATCAAGTGGCGGCTCATTTTTTATTGTCTTGTAAGTGGATCTTCACTTTATCTTTGTACATATTTGTGTTTATTTGGAATTTTATGATGAATTTTATGTGGACTGAGCTTGGCCAACACGTTTACTCCCATCTTTATTCTTATTTTTTTATGTGAATACAATTATATATATAGTATAACGAGTAAATAGTATACTCTTATTCAATAGACTATAAAATTTAAATTATGAATTTTATGTATAAGGATTTATTGGCCTAAGCTTGGCCAACATGTTCAGTCAACTTTATTGTTTATTTGAATGTTATTTTGCTTACCGTAGATGAAGTATATAGAGTATATAGAGTATATAGTGTATATAGTTTATATAGAGTATATAGTGTATATAGTGTATATAGTTTATATAGTGTATATAGTGTATATAGTGTATATAGAGTATATAGTGTATATAGTGTATATAGAGTATACGGTGTATATAGTGTATATAGTGTATATAGAGTATATAGTGTATATAGTGTATAGTTTATATAGTGTATATAGTGTATATAGTGTATATAGTGTAAAGTTTATATAGAGTATATAGTGTATATAGAGTATATAGTGTATATAGTGTATGTAGTGTATTTAGTGGATATTATATACTATAGCATGTAATAATGTCATAGAACATGATAGTTAAATGATTAATTTTATGTATATGGATTTATTTACCTAAGCTTGGCCAATGCTTTGGCCAACTGTTATTATACTTTCATAGAGTAAATAGCGTATATAATATACTATAGGATGTCATTATTTATAGTATATTATACTTACATAGAGTATTTGAAGTATAAACTATACTTCAGTGTGTCATTATTTGCAGTAGATTATACTGACATAGAGTATATAGAGTATATAATATGCTATAGTATGTCATTATTTATAGTATATTATACTTACATAGAGTATACAGAGTATATACTATACTAGAGTGTGTCATTATTTATAGTATATTATACTTACATAGAGTATATGGAGTATATACTATACTAGAGTGTGTCATTATTTATAGTATATCATACAGTATAATCAACTATTATAATATAATATTATTAATCAAGACATACTACAGTATATTATAGACTCTATATACTCTATGTATGTATAATATACTATTAATAAAGACATACTATTGTATATTATATACTCTATGTAAGAATTATGCTTACATAGAGTATATAATATACAATGGTATGTCATTATTTATAGTATATTATACTTACATAGAGAATAAAGAGTCTATAATATACTATAGTACGCCACTATTTAATAGAATATTATATTTAAATGATTGGTTGTTATGTATATGGATTAATTGACCTTTGCTTGGTCAACACTTTGGCCCAAATGTCTGTCTTTATTCTTAATTTGAATGTTATTATTCATATAGAGAATAATACTGTATATACTATAGTATGTCATGATTCCATAGAATATTATACCTACATAGAAAATATAGAATATATAATATCATATAGTATTGAAATATTTCAAGATTGTACTTAAATCATTATTTTGATATATATGGATGTACTGACCTACGCTTGGTCAACGTGCTTACTCAGCTCCCTAACTGTATTCCTAATTTTAATGTGATTACTTACATAGAGAACAAAGAGTATAAATTATACTATAGTATGGAATAATATAATAGAATATTATACTTAAATGACACATTTTATGTGTATGGCTTTATTGACCTAAGCTTGGTCAACACTTTGGCCCAATGTCTGTCTTTATTCTTAATTGAAATGTTATTATACTTACATAGAGTATATAGAGTATATTATATACTATAGTATTAAATTATTTATAGAATACTATCCCTATATAGAGAATATAGAGTATATGGTATACTATAGTATGTAATAGAAAATTATACTGAAGGGATGAATTTTATATATATGGTTTATAGACCTACGCTTGTGCAACACTTTGGGCCAATGTCTGTTATTTTAGTGTTATTATACTTAGAGTATATAGTATACTATGGTATGTAATTATATCTAGTATATCATACTAACATAAGGTACATAGAGTATATAATATACTATGGTATGTATTTATATCTAGTATATCATACTAACATAAGGTACATAGAGTATATCATATACTATGGTATCTAATTATATCTAGTATATCATACTAACATAAGGTACATAGAGTATATAATATACTATGGTATGCAATTATATATAGTATATCATACTAACATAGGGTACATAGAGTATATAATATACTATGGTATGTATATATATAGTATATCATACTAACATAGGGTACATAGAGTATATAATATACTATGGTATGCAATTATATTTAGTATATCATACTAACATAGGGTGCATAGAGTATATCATATACTATGGTATGTATATATATATAGTATATCATACTAACATAGGGTACATAGATTATATAATATACTATGGTATGCTTATATATATATAGTATATTATATTTACATAGGGTACATAGTACATACTATACTATCGTATTGAATTATTTATTATTATATTGTACTTACACAGAGAATATAGAGTATATAGTGAACCATAGTATTGAACTATTTCAATATTATACTTAAATGATTGAGTTTATGTAAATAGATTTATTGACCTAAGCATGGTCAACGTGCCACTCAGCTCCCCAACTTTATTTCTAATTTTAATGTTATTATACTGACATAGAGTTTATTGAATATATAAGGGAATGCAATTATTTTATAGAATAATATACTTACAGGACAAATTTTATGTATATGGATTTATTGATCTAAGCTTGGCCAACGTTTTGGTCCAATGTCTGTCTTTAATCTTAACTGTAATGTTATTATACTAACATAGAGTATACAGAGTATAAAATATACAATTGTATGTCATTATTTATAGTATATTATACCTACATAGAGTATATTGCGTATATAATATACTATAGTATGTCTGTATTAATAGTATATTATACTTCCATAGACTATATAGAGTCTATGATATACTATAGTATGTCTTAATTAATAGTATATTATACTTACATAGAGTATATAGAGTCTATAATGTACTATAGTATGCAATTATTTATAGTATGTTATACCTCCATAGAGTATATAGAGTATGTAATATAATATAGTATGTCTTAATTAATAGTATATTATACTTCCATAGAGTACATAGAGTATATAATATACTATAGTATGCAATTATTTATAGTATGTTATACCTCCATAGAGTATATAGAGTATATAATATACTATTGTATGTCTTTATTATTAGTATATTATACAGTATAATATACTATTATAATATAATATTTTTAATCAAGTCATACTACAGTATATTATAGACTCTATATACTCTATGTATGTATAATATACTATTAATAAAGACATACTATATGTTAATATGTTATTATACTTCCATATATTATAAAGTGTATAAAATGTAATATAGCATGCCATTATTTATAGTATATTTTATGTTATAATTTATGAGCAGAGTATATAGTATACTAAAGTAAATCATTATTTATAGTATATTACCCCTACATAGAGAACATAGAGTATATAATATACTATAATGTGCCATTATTTATATTATACCTACATAGAGTTTTAAAAGGATGTAATATTCTATAGTATGTCTTTATTAATAGTATATTATACTTACAGAGAGAATATAGAGAGTATAATACTGTATACTATAGTATGTCATTATTTATAGTATATTATATTTACATTAAGCATATATAATATACTATAGCATGTAATGTCACAGAATATTATAAATGGTGAATTTTATATATATATGGATTTATCGACCTCAGCTTGGCCAACACTTTGACCCAATGTCTGTCCTTATTCATAGTTGCAATGTTATAATTTATATATAGAGTATATAATATACAATAGTATGGAATAATGTAATAGAAATGATACTTACATTATGCATTTGATATATATGGCTTTATTGACCTCAGCTTGACCAACACTTTAGCCCAATGTCTGTCCTTATTCATAGTTGTAATGTTATAATTCATATATAGAGTATATAGAGAGTATATTATAATTATAATTTCTCTACTTGGTCTTTACATTTCAAAATCTAAGACTTAGTGTAGTTATATACATGTATGAGATCACAAAATCTCACCTTTGTGGCACCTTCGTCCGTTCTCAATGGCCAATTTGCCTTTAGAATTTATTAAAAGATAAAATAATTTACTAAAGAACCCCTTTGGACTCTGCAATGCATTTAAATACAGAGCCATGTCTGAATGTGATTGTTTTGCTAAGCCTGTTTGGAAATACAAATGAAGATAAAATTAAGGATTTACAATTTTGTTAAAAAAAAATTATTTTGAATCAAAATGTTTAAAAAAAAAAAAAAAAGAATGAATGAATGAATGAATTTTGCAATATATTGTAAAACAGATGTTAAGTCTAAGGTCGGTGTCACCACTATTAAATAAGATGTACGGGTGTATGACAGGAAAGATAACACTGCATGTTATACTGGGTGGGTCATGAATGGGTTAATATGGGGTTTCTTTTTAAATATCTAAAATAATATCAATAATATACAGAATTGGATCTTATTATTGGATCTTATTTGTTATGTAATGTGACAGATTTATGTACTGTGTACTGCATACCTTAGGCCTTTAAAGTCCCCTTGTCCCTTGTTCATAGGGAAAACTTTTGAGGTGGATGTGTGTAAGGAACTGTGGACTGGGGGACATTTTGCCCCCCAGTCCACTGGACCCTACAGCCTCCCCCTCTCTCTTTTGAATATCTAAAATTATATCAATAATATACAAAATTGGAGGAGGCAACACTGGGTTGTGAAGAAGGTTATTGTAAATATTAAAGGAAATCTGTGAATCATCCAATTTTTCTTGTTCCTGTTAATCTGATTGACAGGAAAGCAGAACCTGGAAAACCTTAAGTCACCCCAGAACTGACCGTTTCCCCCCCAATGTATGTAGACTGATGCTGACAGAAGTAAACCTTGTTAATATCTCAATGTCTCCCGATACTATAGAAACTACAAGTGAAAGTCAATTTTAACAACTGGAATAGGAAGCCGGTAATGTTCTGTGCCCTCTGTAAATTTTTTTTTTCTTCATGTACCGTGAAACATTTCATTTTCTCTGCCGATTATCTGTCAGTGATTAGACGGCGAAGGCCTCGGTGGGTAGACGTGCACATGTGTTGACGTTATGCAGAATTGAACTTTCTTACGAGCTTCGAGGCAAATGTTTTGACTTTGCTGTCTAGAGTTGTTTGACTGAGCGCCCTTAATTTCATCAGCAGGTTGCCGTTAGAGGAACCCGAAGCATGGGTCGTCCATACATACAGGCCGGGGCTTTTCTCGTGCTTTGCGTTGGGTTCCTGGATTTAAGGAGAAAGTCTCTATAACGAGAGCACTTGGGACATTCCACGGCGAATTAACGTACTTCGTCAACGTCTGGGTAGATGTTGTGGCTGGTTCCTGGGTTCAGTGTTGTTATATTGTCTCGTGTATGGTGCCCGGTCATAGGTCATACTCCAAGAAACCAGCTGAATATTGGGAGGTCCGTATGAGGAATCTCAACTCTTATTAATTCTTAGTATTACAAAATGTTCTATAGCACAATCAAGCTTTCTTGAAAACAGAAGGTATTTACACGGCCCAATCCAGCACAAATCCTAAAAGTTTAGGTAGAAACCCTCTATAGAATCAATAATAATATGTATTATATTATTAATAGGAGTTCACCTTCGTTGTGTTGTGTCCCTCAGGATTACAGCTGCTGGCCGTTAAGGAAGATTAAAAATTGTGTAACTATTATTATTTTCATTCTTAAGCCTGGCATACACACGCCGATTAGCGTGCGATTTTGCTGCTGACCGAGGGGCGTGCGTGTTTGCGCCGTTGGTCGGCGGCAACATAGGTTACATATCCCTGTCGCCCCACAGCTCGGCCGGCCAGAGAACGGACATGTCCGATGTTCTCTGGCCGATGCCGGCCGATGCCATTAACTTCAATGAAGCCCGGCGTCTTCATTGAAGATAATGGCCAGCATACAAAATTTGCCCGCCGATTAAAGTCAGCCCGGGAATGCAGCGTGATGACGTCATCACGCTGCATTCCAGAGCTCATCAGAGCTCGTCGGTCGGCACCCGTCTGTGGGTGTATGGCAGGCTTTAATCCTTTTAATTACATTTCTATATTGTTGCAGATAAAGCATTATAAAGTAAGGACACCCAAAGTCTCTGGATCTTTATAGGCGAGCAGGCCCTAGTAGATACAAAGCAACAAACACACTTTTCAATGTTCCTCGCAAATTTAAATATTTTGGGAAATTTTGGTTTATCCATATTCTACTATAAAAATGTCACCGAATAAATTCAGCTTTTGCTGAAATAGAGGAACGCTCTGCTCTGGTTAAAGAGCTTAAGTGGAAATTCAGCGTATGTTCCGTCTTTGGTAACTCTTTCCATTTGGCCTCAAACACTGAAAGCATAAAAGACTTTGCTTCTTAGAATACCACTCGGTCTTTTTGACCCTGTTGGTGCAGGGGAATTTTCCTCCTTCCTCAACAGCCGGCCTGTGACTTTTCAGGAAGACCTCTACCCATACCTTCTGTAGACCATCACAATGGCAGACCATGGTTACAATTGCTAGACCAGTGGTTCCCAAACTTTCTTTGCAGGGCCCCCCTTTTCTATTTTGGAACATTATCAAGCCCCCCCCCCTCCCTATTCAAATACAGGTTGAGAATGAGGGCCTGCACCCCCCTGGAATACCTTCGCGACCCCCAGTTTGGCAACCACTGTGCTAGACCATGGCTACAGTGTGGCTACAATGACGACACCATGGCTAAAGTGTGGCTAGAATGGCTTCAGTGTGGCTAGTAGTGTTGATCGTGAATATTTGTGACATCAAGGTGGATTAAATGACTAAATGGGCTGGTATGGTTACATAGGCCAATATGAGTACACAATGGCTACAGTATGGTTAGATAGGCCACTATGAGTACACCATGGCTACAGCATGGATTCACAGGCCACTATGAGTACACCATGGCTACAGTATGGTCACATAGGCCACTAGGAATACACCATGGCTACAGTATGGATTCACAGGCCACTAGGAGTACACCATGGCTACAGTATGGTCACATAGGCCACTATGAGTACACCATGGCTACAGTCCACAGGCCACTAAAGGTACACCCATGGCTACGATTGTGATCCACAGCCACTATAAGTACACCATGGCTACCGTATTGATCCACATGCCACTATAGTACACCAGGCTACATTATGGTCACATAGGCCAGCTATAAGTATACCATGGGCTACGTATGGATCCACAGTGCCACTATGATACAACCTGGCTACGTTAGATCCACAGCCACTATGAGTACACCCTGGCTCAGTATGGGTCACATAGCCCTATGATTCACACGCCATGCTACAGTATAGATCCACAGGCCACATGATACCTATGCTACAGTATGGTCCCGCAGGCCCCTATGATACACCATGGTATGGAATCCCAGGCCACTATGAGTACACCATGGTATGGATCCACAGGCCACTATATTACACCATGTTATGGATCCCAGGCCACTTATGAGTCACCATGCTACAGTAGGATTCCACAGGCCACTATGAGTACACCATTGGCCTACAGTATTCTGGTCAGTTATAATCATCCCTGCGATATGTGTGTTGATCTAGAAAGAAACAAAACATGCCACGCCTGAACGTAGACTTTTATTTCAGCTTTCACCCTTACATGGTCGGTCATCAATTGCGCAGGATAAAATGTAAACCTTAGATGTCCACCTCCTTCCCTTTACGTTAACGATAAGTTCGCTTTGAACATGCGACGCAAATATTTTTTTCTCTACAAAGGATTTATTACATAAGCGATTGTTCAGGGAGGGGTACCCACACAAACAAGAGGGAGGCCACCACCACCACACAAAAAGGGGGAGGTGCACACACACACAAACCATAGGGAGGGCACACACACAAACGGGTAGGGGCACACACACCAAAAATGGGCGGAGCACACACAAAAGGGGGAGCACACCCCGCACACACACCAAAAGGGGGAGTGGCACCACACACACTAAGGGGAAGCCCTCCGGTGCAATGGGCACACACACACAAACAGGTGAGTGGACACACCAAAAAAAGGGGTAGGGCACACACACAAAAAAGGGAAGGGGCACACACACACCAAAAAAGGGGGAGGAGCACACCACAAAAAGGGGACCCACCCCCCCGGTGCGCACACACCCACCAAAAAAGGTGGGAGGGGCACACCCGGGGGGGGCGCACACACCACACCAAAAAAGGGAGGGGCACACAAACAAAAGGGGCGGTCAAACACACAAAACGGGGGAGGAGCCACACATCACACCAAAGTTGGGGGGAGCAAAAACACACAGGGGCAATAGAGAAAGACATAATTAATTCCAATGGACTAACGGGTACAACTTTGATGCATTTTAATACTGAGGAGGAGAAGCTTCCTGATTGGACGAGGAAGTTCATGTTCTATTAGCCACCCCCCACCGGTGTCCATGTATCTTTATATATAGATGTATAAGTTCATATATGAGTGACTATTGTAAAAACGTGATGATGTCCTAGTAAATGTTATAAGGGAAGCAGCCCCCTCCCCCCCAACGCTGCTGTTCCAGGACACAAAACCTCGCGTTCTGTATGATAGTTAATTGACGCGCGCGCGTATCTGATTGCGGGTCGCTTTGAGGGGCGGGGGCGACCCCAACGCCACAAGCAGCACCAAATCCCTCAGTGACAGCTCGCGGGAGGGCTTGTTTGGTTTGGTAAACGGGCGCAGTGGCTTTACGCCGCCCTTACACTGAACATTCGCCTCTTTGGCGCCGCTTCCGCGTCCCGTGAAGGTCTCGCTTTGTTTGATTTTCTCCAGAAACTATTTTGGAAGTGAGTTGCGTGACCGTCTTTTCAAATCGATTTAGTTGACGTGTGACGGCCGTGCGTGAGCCGCGAGCGCCTCGGTTTGCTTATTCCATACAGAGGGAACTATAATCCCACTCCATCCCAGCCGCCCCGGCAGCTCCCCAGAATCCTCCCCTGCCTCAACTCCCCCAGCATAGCCTCGGACGCTCCCAGAAATCCTTCTGCTTATCCCAGCATCGCTCGTAGCTCCCTAATCCTTTGCTGAACCCAGCATAGCTCGGAGCTCCCAGACCCATCCCGCTTGCTCGCCCCACTCCCCAGCATAGCTCGGAGCTCCCAGAATCCTTTGCTGA
>CM070043.1:39249529-39260172 GCA_036250615.1 Ptychadena robeensis | reverse complement strand
GGGTAGTTAGGGGCTGATGCACAAAGCCTCTGGCCCTCACTCCTCAACTCCTTTCTTTGCTTTAAAATTGTGGCACATGACACATATATAATAGAATATGGGAAGCAAGATGTAAAAGTTCACAAAACCTAATTTGGCTGAATGGGCACCGATTCCAGACACCCTCTGAAATTAAGGGGCCAGTTCCATATAATAACCCAATACCTTTGGAATGGGTTGGCCAACAAACTCCAATAGGTGTGATGTCATTTGTCCGAAAACTTTTGTTCAGTGTATCTCAAAGTCTTCATTCTGTTGACCACCAATGAAAAAGACATTCTTCCAATGAGCTACCAATGTAACTAGTTGTCATTCTGTTGACCCCCAATGGAAGCAACATTCTTCCAACTAACTTCCAATGTAACTAGTGGTCATTCTGTTGACCACCAATGGAAGGGACATTCTTCCAATGAACTACCATTGTAACTAGTGGTCAGAGACAGTGGTTTCCATCATATATTTGAAAATAACTCCCAATCTAGGGCATACTATTTTGGTTTGGTGTTGTCTCTGGGTTGTGGCAAACAACCCCAGATGATCCTTTTCAGGAGAACAAGAATTTCCCTGGGTTAGATTTTTGGCCGGTCTATGTTGTCTCCCCAGAGATAAAGCAGATGACAGAGGGGGAGGGGGGGGTCTGCCTTCTTGAGGAGCTTATGAAGAAACATGGTTAACTTGGAGACACAGGCATGCATAATAATGGCACGATTGTATTGCCTGCATACCCGAACACCATTATAAGGTCTACAGTAGACCAAGTCAAGTGTAGTTGGTCATTTTGTTGACCACCAATGTAAAGCCCCACATAGACAGGCAGACTTCTCCATACAACTTTCATGAGACCTACCAACAACTATGTAGTATAGTGACCTCCTTGATAGAATACATAGTGATTGGAAGGTGTAGAAAGGTCCTCCTATTACATGGTTTTGGTAGAAGAAAAGTTGGTTGTACAGAAGTTGCATGGAGGAGTCTGCCTGTCTATGGGGGGCTTAAGGAACATTCTTCCAATGTAACTAGTGGTCTTTCTGTTGACCACCAATGGAAGGGACATTCTTCCAATGAACTACCAATGTAACTAGTGGTCAGAGACAGTGGTTGTCCATCATATATTTGAAAATCACCCCCAATCTAGGGCATACTATTTTGGTTTGGTGTTGTCCAGATGATCCTTCTCAGGAGAACAAGAATTTCCCTGGGTTAGATTTTTGGCCGGTCTATGTTGTCTCCCCAGAGATAAAGCAGATGACAGAGGGGGGAGGGGGGGTCTGGCTTCTTGAGGAGCTTATGAAGGAACATTATAATGGCATGATTGTATTGCCTGCATACCCGAACACCATTATAACGTCTACGGTAGACCAAGTCAAGTGTGGTTTGAGAAGTCCGGGAAGAGTTTTGCCTGAGCAGGTATCACACATTTACCGAACACCATTATAACGTCTACGGTAGACCAAGTCAAGTGTGGTTTGAGAAGTCGGTGAAGAGTATTTCCTGAGCAAGTATAAAGGCTTTGCTGCTTTTCTTTTTTTGAGAAGCTGTAGGGGTTGAACAGGGTGAGCGAAAATAAGCATGACTGTGGAAAGCCAAGGAGGGGGGAGGCATCGCGTGAGTGAAACAAGGGACAGCGTGGCCATGTGTGTGTTTTGTGGTTTCAGTCTCCTCCCTGTTTATATCGCCTTCTATATTTAGCTTTTGAGTCATAAGATATTTTACTACCCACAATGCACCACCAGCACCTGACTACTGCTTTTTTTTTCTAGCATATCTTCCAAGCAAACTGAGTTTAAAGATTACCCTGAGGACACGCAGTTGGTTTTATAGTAACTTTTTGCATTTGAATCTTTTTATTGTTATCTGAAGTAACAACGTAAAATGGATTTTTGCATAACTGATCGGCCAATTCATTAGCAGCTCCCTGATTGGTCTGAAGTAAGACATGATCAAATGATCCTGATCAGCGAATGAGGGAAGATCACCATGAGCTCCTCCATGACTTCTGCAGAACCTCTGTGGACATGGTTGATGATGGACTTGGTGGGAGCATAACAAAAAAGAAAGAGGTCTTAGCTGTCTAATCTTCAACCTAAAACGTGTGCGTCCCATAAAGCGAATATACAGCTTTTACAGCATGTTCTAGCAGACAGTACACAAAATACAGGGTTTTCCCAAAAGTGTGTCCACACTCACCAATTCTTTTTTTTACAAAGCACAGACCCCTCTCTAGTGTAAAGGACACAATGGGTACCAGATACACCTGCAGAGCGCTCCTGTATCTCCAGTTTGTATCTCTACGAACAGAATAAATAAATCATTTCCAAATCAACATGGACAAGAAACAAGACAGATCACGACCTCAAGAGGCTCCTCCTCCCCTCTGATGCAATCCTAGAGTATGAGAGGAAGGTTGAAAGCAGGTTCTTATAGATTAATAACACCTGCCGTCAAACACAGGAGAGCAGACCGGCTACCATCAACTTCCCTGCCTCCAATCATTCAACCTGTGTCAATACAGATCTTTCTGCTTGAACATGCTGTATAGCAGTATTTATTAAGGAGGTGGTGCAGTGTATAGAGGTGGAGACTTACAGAAGGTCACATGGAGACTAGCCCCCCCCCCCACCTCCTGCCCCTGGGTGTAGCACCCACCCCCTCCTGCTCCTGGGTTTTAGGGGCACATGGGAAGACAAACAACACAAAAGGTCCGCATGCAGCCCCCGGGCCGCAGGTTGGGCACCTAGGTTTTATACACACAATGGATCTATATTTACCGACACACCATTACGTGGTATTTCAGCAGGACAATTTACTGCCAGACCCCACCATGAGCGATCATAAATCATTCCCCGAAGCAGCTCTTTCACAACTTGTCATGTGACCCATCAGGGTGCGTCTACTTCTTTACAACAAAGATAACTTTTTGCCTTCGGGTAAAATACACTCATAAAATAGTGTTCACTACTTAACTACTTGTTTCTTGTTTACCTGGATTTGCTTCCTCTTACTTTCCAGGTTGATTTAGTGTTACATAATCCAATCCCCGATCCCCTGAACTGGTTTATTCATCTTCCTAAGCGTGAGTATATCTTGCGTTTGAGTGACCAACCCCATCACTTACTCGGAGGGCCCTTTTGAATGTTGTTCTCAAATACAAACTGTTGAATTTTTAATATTATATTTCAAACCATGTTTTTTACGCTATAAGACGTACCCCCCCCCCCCACCCCCATAAACTATGTCTTATCTCTACAGCAGTTTGAAGCAGAATGAGCAGGGCTGGAACATGCTGTTGTTACTGTTTCACTCAGGAGTAGAGGCACTGATGATCGCCGGAGACTCAAAGACACTCAAATTGAAGCCATGTCTATTTTTACAGACATGCTGAACCACATGGGGGGGGGGGGGGGGGGGAGGCATGGGTGGGTTAGAGGTGGTTGGTTTGGGGTATGGAGGGAAAGAAAGAGAAGAGCATGTACCGTTTCGTCTCGAATGCATATCTAGAACCCCCCCCAGGTCAACAGCATTGGTACTAGGACCAACATTCCTTATGGAAATGCTGATTGCGGTTCCACACGCGGAATTATGCTGCTGAACTTCACTTTCTGTGAAGTAAAGCAAAACCATGGTGCGGCTTATGGTCCTGTGCATGTTATCCTGGGCAAAATGCAATATTTCATCAGAATAAAGAGTTCTGGTGTCTCTTCAAAGCTATGACGTAGAGCAGTGGGAGGCAACTAAGTTAATATGGAGGGCCACATGTGCGGCCCTCGGCATGACTAAAGGGCCGTACATAACATCGATCCAGACCCTCCCCCCATATCTCAGCAGGTGGTGGACCAGATTCCAACAGGCAGTCAAAACCTGACAACACCAACTCCACCTCTTGACCCTGGATGCAGCGCTCATATGTAGACCTGGTTTCCCCCATCAACATTGGCAATTTTACTGATGTAGGAAAGCTGGGTCAGCGTGTGACCACTACACAGGGGAGTTGCTATGCCCAAGGCATTACAGTTAGGTTTGGGGCCGCATGTGGGGGACCAAAGGAGCCGCAGGTTGGGCACCTAGGATGTAGAGGCTTAGAATAAGATTACAGTACTTACTAGTTGGTCACTTGCATTGGTTTGGCATGCATTCAAGAAAAATAACATGGCCACTAAATGTGCGGCAGGTGCCATCTTGTGTGCGGCAGGTGCCATGATGTGTGCGGCAGGTGCCATCTTGTGTGTGCCACTTTAGATCCAGCCATCAGATACAGGGGTGTAGCTTGAAATGACTGGGCCTCTAATCCCAACCTGTCACTCCAATCCCTGCCCTTCCAGAAGTAGTGGCACCCCTTGTGAATATGGGCCCCATAGCACTGCTATGGCTGCTATAGTGGTTCCTACACCACTGATCTGATATTAATCTTTCTCTTCGTTCCCCAGTAATATGTAATTGGAAAACCAATACAAAGCCAACCCCACCAATGAGATGCTCTCCCATGAGCACCACCAGCCTTCATGGCATAGCCTAAGCAGTAGAGGGACCAAAGTGCCATGGCTAGGTTCTGCCTTAGTAAACAAGGTACTTTCAATGAGACACTTGAGGTTGTAGGCTTAGGTCTTGTTAAATGGTAACTCTAAAATGGTCCAGCTTCACTAGGCCGTAGAAGGCCATATAACCATCAAGACTCAAGGCAGAATAGGGAGTTGGAAGCAAACCTGACCTAACCATGTGCAAGTGTTAACTAAATCTGGGCTTTAGGTCCAAGAAGTTCATAGATCTGAAGTCCAACCCAGGTTCTTGATGTCTCCACCACACTCCTCCACATCATCATTGTAACCTTAGAAATATTGTAGGCGAGGTCACTTTAAGGCCTTGGTGCCCAACCTGCGGCCCAGGGGCCACATGCGGCCCTTTGGGAGTTGTTCAGCGGCTCCCCTTGGTCCCCCACATTTGGCCCCCAAAACTGAACTGTTGTGCATAGGGCATAGCAACTCACCTGTGAAGTGGTCACACGCTGGCCCAGCTTTCCTAATCAACTTTGGCTCCTACATCAGTAAAATTGGCAATTTTGATGAGGGAAACCAGGTCTACATATGAGCGCTGCACCCAGGGGCAGGAGGGGTGAGAGCTGTTGGGTTTACCTGCCTGTCGAGATCTGGTCCACCACCTGCTGAGATAAGTCGACAGGGGGAGGGTCTGGATCGATGTTATGTGCGGCCCTTTAGTGATGCTGAGGGCTGCACTTGTGGCCCTCCATATCACCTCAGTTGCCCACCACTGCTTTAAGGACTGTCCATTATCTGCAGAACATCCACAACTCTATGAACAAAGATGTTGATGTACTTTGACGTCTCTTGCACAGCACTGCAAACGAGGTTGGAAAGTTTGGAGATCAACCGGGGACCACGTCTGGAAAGTACAGGATAGTGTTCGGTACATGTTGTTGTCGGTGTTGCTTTAGGGTAATAATTAATAGCTAGTGTGTAACTTGTGTTGCATAATAAAAGTTCAAAAAGTTTGCGTGTCTGGCGTTCAGGTCTTGCTTAATCGGGTTGCCAAGTGACTGGATGAACTTCCTGTCTAGAACAACAGTGACACAGCAGGGTTGTTCTGTTATTTCCTGGTGTGTATGTAAATAATCACATACAATGCTCTATCCAAACAGCGTTCAGGGCCGTCCAACTCCAGTCCTCGAGGGCCACATACAGTCCAGGATTGGGTTTTCTGATTCTTTAGGAAACCATATTCTATTGATTCATTGTGACGAGCCTGGCAGTTGGGGGAGCAAGGTATTAGATACAAAAAGACTTTTAACCCCTTTGTGGGGCTAAACCATTCTGTTAGTATATTCTTTGTTAAGGAGACCTTTGGATTCATACATAATACAGGGGGGGGGGGGCATATAAATTCTGTTCATCCACTTTCGGTCTTCACTCGTGAGCTCAGATGAGGGCCAAGGCTCAGGGTAGACCATGCCAGCATAATCTGTCCTCATGGCAGCCGGTGCCCTGTCCATTTGTCCCATTCTGTGGAGATGTTCTACCCTGCATAAGGTTCGAGTAGCACATCTCAACAGGATTGTAGATTTAACCCCAGAACTTCTCACCTTAACCCTCAAACCCCTCATCTTTACCCTGAACCTTCTTACCCACAGAATCCCTCACCCTTAAGGCCCCCACACACATACCGAGTGGGGGCAGACAGATCAGCGATGGAGTGCAGCGTGATGACGTCACTCACCTTTGTGTGCCGGCCGTTAGTTTCAATGGAGACCGGCGTCCCCATTGAAACGGCATCGGGCAGAGATTATCGGACATGTCAGTTTGCTGGCCGACCGCCAGCAAAATCGCCCGCCGCTTGGTGCGTGTGTGGCGGCCTTTAGGTGGTTTGGGTAAGGGGCTTCGGGTGAGGGATTTGGTTCAAGGGTTAGGATGAGGAGCTCTGGGGGTAAAGGCCACCACACACGCACGGAGTGGCGGCTGACCGATCTGTCAGTCCCCAAAGCTCGGCAACATCATCACGCTGCTCTCCACAGCTCATCTGGTGGTCCCCACTCGGTACATGTGTAGGGGGCCTTTACAGTGAAAAAGTATCCCAACGGAAGTGTTTTCAGCTGGTTGGTAAAGCGCAGTCGTCACCACAACCCAATGGTTGGATGGGAATTATGTGTGTAAGGCGACCTTTAACCTTCATGGCAGAATCACAAGACACATTAATAATGAAATCTGCAGATCGGCGCGTTTCGTGGTCTTCTTCAGGGTCAATCTAGTGATAGAGGTCTTGTTCTCTGATGTAAAAGTAGAACGGACCCAGTGATTGGTGCCCGTGGTTAAAATCACTTTATCAACCATAACTTTGCAGGTTTTACAGATCCACGCGTTTCGTGACTCGCAGGTCCCTTCTTCAGGGTCAGTATAGTGACAGAGGTCTCACTCTCTGATGAATACGTAGAGCAGACCCGTTTTTGGGGCGAGTAGATTTTGAAATATTCTATGTTTGCGCTCCCTCGCTGTGAAAGAAGTTGTACTCTCCGGGTGATAGCGACCGGAGAGGGAGGATAGTCGGGTTTCTGGAAGTTTTCTGCTGTCTCAGCAGTGCCGTTTAATTTGAAGATTAACTTCGCAACCCGCTCAGTGTGAAATCACTTACAGATGGACCGGCGCCCGCTCTGGCATTGGAACTGTACAGGCTGCTGCCGAAAATTGGTTGTGTGTGTGTGTGTGTGGCTGCGGCTCTGACATGTCTAGTGATTTATCTAATGAAGGAGTGCCTCGGCGCAGACCCGGAGAAGGTTCATCTGGGTGCGCACGTTACATGGGTTCATGGGTCCGGCTCAATGCTAATCACATAAGTTCACATTACGGTTCCCCAGACTCCTCTGCTGACTGCACGCTGTGAGCTTGTAAGAACCCAACTATAGAGTACTAAAGCTTCAACCCACAGCCTTAGGTAAAACCCTTAGACTCCCTGGCGTTACGCCGTATAGGCGATCCTCTACCCTCCTCTCTATACATCGACGGCATCATTGAGACGTGGGCCAGGAAAAGGGACGCCGCCTCCAATACCATGGAGCTCTATGGCACCGCCCACCCCCTGTTGCTGGAAGCAATCGGCATGCCTGCAGCAATGCAGAATCGCTGCAGGTTCGCACAGGCGTGCTTGCCCGATCCCAGCGTGGGCACAATTTTCTATGAACAGTGCATGTTCGAGAATAACACCCAGGAGGTTAAGGTCCCCATACCCGCTCAATCAGTGGCTGCTTCTAGCAGTGACATCGCGACATGCGCATTCACAACCACCCGTTTTCCCCTGCCACCCCTGGTGGCGTTCCTTGGGAGTGCGATCGATGGCCATGAACGTGCACGGACATGTCCGTAAATCCCACTTCGAATGCCCCATTCAAACTATGGAAAGGGAATTAAGCGTTGTGCCTCAATTCCTGTCCAATCAACGAGCGCTTGAGTACAGCGTGGCGACGGCATTGTGGCGTCACCACGCTGCACTCGAACAGGTCACCGATTTCACGGGTATCTACACGTGTGTGGGTACCTTTTACAGTCCCTAGGTTGTCCTCTGGTTGAACCACTGGTCTAAACTATCCAGTCCAAGTGGGAGGCCCCTGCACTACATAGTTGTTGGTAGACAATTGAGATTGCAAGGTGTGTGGTGAGGTTTAGGGGATCACACCAATCTGTTTTACCTGCGTTGAGATGCATTTTCATGTAAACAAATCCATTTGATATGGACATGCGTCAATGGGTCATTGGCCAACGCATGAGGAAACAGATAGGACCTTCTGTATACCCATTGTATTAACACATTTGATATGCAGGTTCCTGAGTGTCGTCTTGGTATCCAACCGATTTTCATCAGCCTGACTATACTTGTATGATCCCATCTCCCTCAAGCTGCAATGTCAGTGTGACCTCCCTCCGGTGAATGGTACAGTCCCAACACAGAGCTCTGCCTTCAGCCATGTGTCGTGCCTGTCTGTGCTGGCTGAGGCTTCATCATGTAGATTATCCCTACTATCAGGATACAGCGTTACAATGAGCAGTGCTTGGAATATTCTCAATGATTCTCCATGTGTCATGGCTAGGGGAAAGGTGAGGGCTTCTTGGGTGAAATGGGGGAGGACTATAAGTCCCAGCATGCCTAGGGGCAGCCTTTATCGGTGTTATGGCAGTGAATGGCTAATGTTATACAATAATATTGCCAAGTATGTGTGAAAGAAGAGATCTGCCCCATTGTTCATTTCTATTTAACGTTAATAGGTCAAATAATGTCAGGCTGATCAGGCATCTTCACCAACCCTGTGTGAGGACCCCGGCTGTTCCAGTCACCGCCTGCTGGTGGCACTGTGATTGCCCATCCATGGGTTAGTCCCACAGTCACCAGCAGGTGACTCCCTGCAAGCGTGGGCTGGGTGGAGCACACACCTGCCTTGTTAGCTTAGGGCTACTTAGGTGAGCTTCATTCAGACCATGCTTGCTGTTCATTGTTGCGGTTTGCTTGGCTGGACTTCATGCTTTCCCTGGCTTCTTGTCCCTGGACCCTGGACCTGAACACTAAGCTCTGGACACCCCTGTACCCCAGACTTTTTCACCTGTGTTTGTTCCTGCCTGTAAGTCTGCAATAAATCTGTTTTTTGTCACCATCACCTCTGTCTGGATCTCAGTGTGTGTTGCCTTCCTGGTTGCCCCCTCTGTCCTGGATCCTGACACCATGGCTACCTTTACAAAAAAGTTTGGACACTCCCTAAACACTATTGACCACGTAGCAAAAATTTTTGGAGTGTGGCTGATCTGCTACATCTGCCTTTTCTGCAGACCCCCTACCAGTCTCAGTCACTGCCCCTCTGTCCTACCACTCTGGTAGTAGAGAACTACGAGTCCTGGCTGCTCAGGGGTTCATTCCAGTGGGGTCACAAAAAATAAGTTACTGTGAATTTGATCCTGCACATTAGTGTGCAAACAAAGAGTGCAGCGGAGTACAGTATATTCTATAGTCAGATAATAAATTGCCGTCAGCCCCCATATTACAATTACTCACATTCTGCTGACTGTGTAGAACCGTTTCGGTAATGAATTTATTTTATGTGACTGTGTACAGTGAAGTCTCCAATGTGGTCATTAGAAATGTACCGCTAATCCTACAAACGTTACGTGAAGTCATTGTGTCTATTGTTTCTTCCTGGCAAAGGCCAGCACCGATTTCTCTCGCTTTTCTGATCCCGGGAGGATGTAACCCTCCATTTTTAAAGGGCCAGTGTCCTTTTCTAATGGCCTTTACAGTACCGGGTGAGGATCCTGCCAACAATATCCTCTCCTGTCCTCTGACATCTATGGGCACCCTAAGGGCAGGCTCCCACTTGGGTGGTCAGCCGCAGCGCGGACGCGATTTTAACTACTAAAGGTCGCGATCGGGTGTGGACGCGATTGGACCCGCGATCAGAGATGTGGCTCACCGTGTTCTAACTGTGGGCCGCGGCACAAATGCGGTTTTTCAGCCCTAATCGCACCCATAGACATGAATAGGTGCGATTTTCGCAGTCATCCATTCATTCTCTATGGGCGCCTGGTCAATCGGCCACCAGCGATTGTCGCACCCTATTAAAATTGCATCCGTCTTGTGGCTTGTCCCCACATGAGCGATCACCTGTGACGCGTTGCGACGGTTGCGGAAATTGCTGCCATGTATTTAATGGGGCTTATCCCTTTTATTACCTTTTTAAAATGAATGGTCACATGCTATTTATTTTCGCATTGTGAATATTTATTCGCCATCCATGCCCATAGCATCCCAATTCGGAGTATCGCAAATGGCCTAGGCCAGTGGTCGGCAAACGTATTCCACCAAAGAGCCAAATCGCAGCGGTGTAGCGCTAGAAATACGTGTTGAGCAGGAGGGGGTTGTGCTGTCAAAATTTAAAAATGACGTTGTCTTTCCCTAAAAACATTCTCTACAATTAACTTAATAAACTTAATAAGTTAAGCTTACAACTTTATATCAGACTTCATAACAATATTATAAAACAATGTATTGCCATATACTGTGACGACAATGACTGACAGCCCCTGTGACCAATGGTTTTGCATCTCCTTGGAAAGTTTGGGGAA
>CM070043.1:39200871-39211082 GCA_036250615.1 Ptychadena robeensis | reverse complement strand
GGTGGTAGTTCTGCTTTAAATACATAACTTAATTGACCTCCGTAGCGGTCATGGCGAACCCAGTTTATCAAACTCCGGACGAGCCAGGATCGCATGAACACCCCATTTCCCTGGAATATAGAGAATCACTACAACATTTCCTGGTTTCTGGGTGTGGCGTCGGTCTCCCAGCCCACTTTATTGATGATGTGGACAGAGGGCTGGAATTTCGAGCAGAGTACATTGTAGGCCACTAGGGGGGGTTAAATGGTTCTTTTGCTTTGGCATGCCAACCATTCTCCTTTTTTTAGACATTAACAAGCCAAAGCAGTTTTATTAAACCAGATGTGTGTGCATTCAGGACATGGACCCAGTACTTACATTTCTCCTCAGCTTTCTCCTCCTGTACGGAAGGCAGGACTCCCCTCCTAATGTCCTCCTCTATGTCCCTCAGGCGTCTGTGCGGAGCCGCTTTATTGCACTTAATCCTTTGGCTGTACTGTCTGGCTAGCTGATACACCTTATTCTTCATCTTCTCTGAGAGATCTTCATCCATACAGTTGGCAAGCTCCAGGATGGTGGGATGAAGCTTGACAGGAGTCTTGTAGTCCTGATCGCTGAAGCCTCTGTTGTCGATAGGCTCAGCAAGGTGTTCGGTGGGTACGCCCTCCGATGTAGGATTTTGAGATTCTTCTGTAATTGTACTGAGGTCACTCTCTTCCACTATTATTAAAGGCTCGTTAGAGTCTATATCGTTCTCTGTCTTGTCTTCATAGCTGGGTAATGTTTCATTTAAGTCTCGTCTTGGGATGCGGGTATCTTTCTCATTCCAGCCGCCCTGCTTTTCAATTTCTTCCCACACTTTAATCATCTCCGTTGAGGGTTGAAATTCTTCATCGGGAACTGGTGGGGGTTCGTCCGGGATGCCGCTCTTCAGTGAAGGACCAGGTTGTTGTGTATGCTGTGTGAACCCATTGGTGTCCCTTTTACCGATAAGGGAAGATGTATCCTCCCATGAGACTGGCCTGCTATTTTCGGCGTTGGAATTGCTGCCTATTCTCTGTCTAGTGCAACTGACCTGGTTGCTTTCTTGTATTGGCAAACTATTGATCTTAAAGATGGAGTTTCTAACCAGGCCAGCAGGAATGTAGCTCAAACTCTCTCGCCGCTTAATGCTAAAAGATGCATCTTGATGCTCAGCTTTGTCGTAATAAGTTTTGATCTTGTCAATAAGTATCCTGTCTTGGGAGGAGAGGATGGACTCTCTGCGTTTGTGGGTGGTTCTTTCCTCAAACACATTTTCTACAGAGTTAACCTTCACCATCGTAGTCTCTGTGTTTGACCCAACACCATCACTGCTGGCGTCTTCGTGCGATTCTGGAAAGTCGGTATTCCCGTTGGTATACGGGATCTTGTCTGTAGAGTCCAAGTTTAATAAACTGCTGCTCCTGCTCGTTAGCTTGGGGGTTATATAACCGATAACTTTACCGTCCTCCAGAGCCAAGCTGCTCCTTCTAGAAAAGCTGTTTACAAACCTCTCGGCAATCACACTGGCTTGATCCAAAACAGAAGGGGGGAGGATGCTGGTTGACTCGTTATCTGCCGCTTCTTCTTCATCTTCCTCACTACTAAATGTCTTGGAGTCTTCTGCATTCTCCGTTACCCCGTTATCCAATGGGTCATGGATATCCGAATCGGTTTCCCTATCTCCCTCGACAGACTCATTGTCTTTAGAAGGTTCAAGAGGGACTTCTGATGGAATTTCGGAAGGGTTTACCATATGGGCAACGTAAACGTCTTCGGGTTCGGAATGGTCTTTATCCATTTCTTCCAAGACCTGAAATATTAAATCAGAAACTATAAGAATCCACCACATACAATAAAGGACGATGCACTGGAAAATACTTTTTGGGAAATATATAACTGCAAGGTAAATAAACAACCCTCTTATGGGTCTTGGAGGCTTTTTTGAGGGCAATGGTTTGTTACAAGAAAAGAACAGGTTCTTGGGTCATTCCCCGTTTTGATTGACTTGAAACAATCTTGTGCTGTGAAGCCCATTCCATAGTATATGTTGGTAATGGCGAACCTATGGCACAACACGGCACGCACAGCCCTCTTGTTTGGCACACATAGACAGACTGCATCAGTGTTTCTGCGGTCTGTCTCTGATTAGTGGAGATGGGAGGGAAGGTGATTGTTTCAACTCGGGTAACATCATATTCCAGATCCGGACTCTGGTGAAATGTAAACCAAGACAACAGCGCCATCTGATATTTTACCAGCAAATTCGAGATATTGGCCTATTTTTGTTGTATTGTCTCGTTGACTGTTAATGTTACAGAGAACTGGAGACACTTCCTTCACTGTCTATGTCATGATGTGCATCACGACATTATCATGACTCGATTAAGGATTCTGCACAAGCTAGAAAAAACACAATGGCCAAGGATGGTAAAACAAATTCTTGGTTGGGGACAGTTGCTATGTATTCTAAAAAGACGGCACCATAGGGTCCGAGGGTAAACTACACTTCTGCATGGCAGGGAAACGGGAAAATCTGAATGGTTATATATTTTATACTTCCACCCTTCCCCACACCCACATCTGGCCATATTGGGTGGACAATTTACTGGGAGGGTAGGGCCACCAAAAATAGAGGTGACCGTGTTCTTCAAGGGTTAAATAGTTGAGCACAACTGTCGGCAGTGATCGCACAGTAGGAGTGATTTCGAAGGCCAGAAAGACCATTAGGTGGTATATGGAACTGGATGAAACCCACAGAGGAGAATACAGGTAATGACATGGTAAGAAGGTCAGCATGAGGGGTGGGTGATGAAGTTTCGTGGTGGTGTGCTACTCCTGAGGTGTAGGAGGAATGTGCCCCCCCCCCAAAGATAAATAGGAACAAGGCGCATGACCTGGTTCTGTAATCAGCAAGTTATACCATCCTGGTATCCAGGCTGCTTGAGACATGTACACGTTCACATGGCAACTCCTGTACCCCAGATGGAGATCACCACTGCATTGCAGCTCTAATGTTTGCTCCTTTTTTAATTGATCTTTTTCTTTTACTGCCAACAGAAATTTGCTGTACTAGGTCACGCGCCTCGTGACTTAGACCACAAAAAACATTTAAAGCAATGACCTCCATATACAAGATATAATAATATAATGAGATACTTAAAGCTAGCCATAGACGAGTCGATTCCTGAGCGATCGATGGACGATCCGATCGATTCCGGCGAAGTCACAGGCGTCGATCGATCGACCATACAAGTCTGTGCCTACCACCTTAGGCCACCGATTCTGTTACCAGTCCATCGATTCACAAATGTTAGTCGATCGGAAATGATCCTGATGATCAATCCGTGGGCCTCCACCAACACTCCTCGATGTGTGCCCGATCGACCAGAAAACACCAACAGGTTGGTTCCCTGGCTGATCCGATTTGGGGGCCATATCGATTGGTTGGGGTCGATCGGCCAGGAATCGATTGTGAAATCGACCTGTGTACCTTTTAAACTTAATTACCATGGAGTTGTTTTACAAAGTATATCATCACTTACTTCCTGGTTGAATTGCGTCACCTCCACGCTGCGCCTCTTCTCCGGGTTTCCAGAAGACGACTGACTGTTCTGTCTTTTAAATCCTTTTGACATCTCGTGCTGCGCATGTTCTCGGTTCTAGAAAGCAAAAGGAAGGAAAGAGATTAACGACTCTCCCTTCTGTGCCTGGACCCCACAACTCTACATACCAAGAATCTGGAAACAAGGAAAACAGGTTAGGTCCTGGTGCATTCTGGGGAAAATAGGTTGAAGTACCAAAAACATAATACATTGCAGTCTGTACAGTGGGACAGATGTGGTGGCTGCTTTAGCTTCCAAGTTTTAAACAATTATTGAACATATGAAGGTGTCCTGGTCACACCATGCCGGTTCTGTAGACTACAAGTCTCCCCACCCTCCTGACAGAAATGAACAAAGGTAATCATGGTTGTAGTTCAGTTGCGTTGAGATTTTGCAGGCTAGAAGGCGCACCGTAATACAAGACACGTCCCTATGAACCGAAGTATAGAAGCATGTATTTTCTGCTACCCATGGCTGACCAGCTTTGGACTGCTGCAGAAGGACATGAGTGCTGAGCAGCCAGCAGAAAAATACTGGCTGCTCTGTAATCACTTCCCTCAAATCTGGTCAGCAAGGAGACCAGCCAAGCAGGAGTTCCAGGAAGTGGGGGGCAACTTCCCCGCTTTCACCTCTTGGAACGCAAGCTAGGCTGATAGCCTCATGCTTGGCCTGGAAGAGTCCTTCAAAAGATGTGTGTGTGCATCTTATAGATACCAAAAAAGAAAGAGAGGCCACTTTGCAATATAACAGTAATCAATGTGTTTTGTGATCCCAAGTCATTTCTTTGAGATAGTTCCTTTTCCCTCAAATCTGGTTGACAATGAGACCAGCCAAGCAGGAGTCCCAGTAAGTGGAGAAACAGAAGCAGAGTGAAGAAGCTCCCAGGGGGCAGATTCCCCGCTTTCTCCTCCTGGAACTCAAGCTAGGCTGGTAGCCTCATGCTTGGCGTGGGAGAGGCCTTCAAAAATGTGAAACACGGCTAGTGTGAAATGGCCCTCAATCTGAACCTGTGTAGTTTGAATATGGGGAGAGGGGGCTCGATAATGTTCCTATCTAGAAAGGGGGGGGCCCTGCAGGGAAAATTTGTGAACCACCGCATTAGGCGGTGGGGTAGAGGGCAGAACCACCCATGGACAGATAATGTACATGTGACCAAGAAAGATAATAAATAGTTGCGCACAACCTTCAGCAGTGATTACACAGTTACAGTGATATCAGTGGCCAGAAAGGCCCTCAGTGGGTGTATGGGGTCTGAGCAAGGATTACAGAGTAATATTGGGTCAGTATGAGGGATGGGTGTTTAGGTTGTGTGAAGGTAGGATCTTCCAGCTTACAGATGCTAGGGAGCTTAACAGGAACAATGGGATACGTTTCGAGCGGAGGCTCTTTTTCAACCATAGCTAAAAAGGGCCTCTGCTCGAAAAGCATCCCATTGTTCCTGTTGAGCCCCCCAGCATCTGTAAGCAGGAAGTGATCTCATCCCCAACCAGGAAGTGAGGTCCTCCTGGAAAACACATGGCCCTGAGAGATCAATGCTTGTAAACCTCTCTTAATGTGGGCATCGTGTCTGTTTTGTTTCAGTCCATTCCATATTATGTAACCATTTACAGCACCTTACTTTGTTTTACTAGGTTGTGCGCCTCTGTCCTTATTCTTATTTGTCTATGAACACATGACTACCCATGGAAAAAGTGTGTTTCGACCACTGCGTTGTAAGATGCATACAAGTTTTGCCCCAAATTTAGGGGGGGTGGGGGGTTAATCTTATAGATAAAAACATACCCACAAAGAAAGGCTGGGAGGGGCCTTCAAAAAATCGTCACTATAACCGTAATCAAAGCGTTTCCTCAGGGAGGTTCGCTGTCATGGTGTCCTTTCTGTTCGTTTTGCAGTGAGTGGACCCTTTGTTGGTTTGACCATTGTTGTGGACCAGCATGCGTGATGGCTCCATCCACAGATAATAGAGAAGGAGCAGCTGGCCAGAGACCGCACAATCGGTATTTATAGGTAAAAAAAAGGAAATGACCGCAGCCAGCACATCTCTGCAATGTATTTGTCTTTAGTTTTCATTAGGTGAATGAGAAAGAGAACTTAGATTTTCCTAGATTTAGAATTCAGAGTCCAGGTCCCATACACCTATAGATTCTCTACATATAGAAGGACATATTCCTAGAATACACCACAACTGAACACTCTATACACAGCAGCACTCGGTGAACGTCACGCCGGTTAGGAGTCCATGCAGTTAGCTGACAATTAAGCCGAAATTAATGCAACACACAAACTTATTATTCCAACATTTTCATCCATCGTAAACATTGGCTGACGCGTCCCAGAAGCCATGCACGTGTATTAATGACGAGCATTGTATGGTTACATGACTAGGATTAGTCCAGGTACCGGGGGCAATTAATGCGAAAGGAAATGAAAGACCCTCACCGTAGGAGCGCCCCATGTATCAAGCAAAGTCTTGGCCCTATAGCGCCAACAATGAATGACTGCCAGTAGGGAGCTGGCAAAATCAGCTACCTGCTCGTCATCTCCCAACTGTATATCCTCCTCATTGTCTTCATCGGAGGCGCTGAGCTCTGCCCCTGAACCTCTACTCAGCTCTGTCCTGGCAGGAGGCTCCTCCTCTCTCTCCGTATGGGGCTGGTCATAGTTCGGGGTCAGACCGCCAGTATTGGAGTGAAGGATATCCTCAAATTCCAGTAGTGTTCCATCACTACCTGCATGCTGAACAAACAAGGAGTCCTATTATTCATCAGGTGGAGGCTTCAAACTGGGGGGCAGGGGCGCAAAGGTATTTCAGGAGGGCGCGCGCCCTTATTCTCAACCTGTATTTGAATAGGGAGGGGCACAATAATGTTTGGGAACCGCTGATCTAGGGAATGAGTTCCAGGTACACCTCGATCCCACCAAGAGAACCATGATAGGGAACCCACTCTCAAATATTCAAAGCACACCTAAACTCACCTCACTGGCCCTCACTGGCCAACCCCCTAGGATTGGGACAATCACACAGACATAATCTCTTCTCCCCCCCCCCCCCCCCCCCCCCCCCCCAAATACTGACAGAGATAAAGTTGGCTGACCACAGCATGTACGCAGGTCAGCGTGCACACAGAGAGAAGGTCTTATGCTGATCATCAGAGACAGCATGCACGCAGGTCAGCGCGCACACAGAGAGAAGGTCTTATGCTGATCGCCAAACAGAGACAGCATGCACGCAGGTCAGCATGCACACAGAGAGAAGGTCTTGTGCTGATCATCAGAGACAGCATGCACGCAGGTCAGCGCGCACACAGAGAGAAGGTCTTGTGCTGATCGCACACAGCATGCACACAGGTCAGCACACACACAGAGAGAAGGTCTTGTGCTGATCGCCAATCAGAGACCGCATGCACGCAGGTCAGCGCGCACACAGAGAGAAGGTCTTGTGCTGATCGCCAATCAGAGACAGCATGCACGCAGGTCAGCGCGCACACAGTGAATGTTGCGCTTCTGTGTGCATGCAAACAAGCGCGCATGCAGTCTCTGCCTATGATTGCCAGTTTTGATGGGGAGGGAAAAACACTATTTTTTTTCACCTAGGCAGGGTATTTTCAAGATCAAGATTGGAAAACATTGGGGGTATTGGCAGAGAGAAAATGTGAGGCAAAAAAAAGAATCTACTGTTCACCCCCTCCAATCAGAAGCAGAGATTGCATTCAGATTGAGTCAGTCAGTGTGCACATAGGGACGGTCTTGTGCTTTTCTCTCTCTGTGCACTGGTGCAAACATGGAGAGGCGATAGTTGGTGACTGACCTATGTTTCATGGAATAGGTTGGACATGAAGCGGAAGGTTTCTCAGTGACATGCACTCTGACCATGCAGCATTCAGGTCCCAGATCTGAACCTAGGCGAGGACACTATCAAGCAGGAGCAGCAGCAAGTAATCTGTCATCTGTGTGTATGACTTTCTGCCAAAAACATACTGGTGAGGTAACTGGCCGAAATGTTCTAAAACTCTGGCAGGGACTTAATACCAGGAAACAGCTAAAGATAGGACATGACTATGCTCTGTGTAATATTTCACTGCTGTATACCCGATAATACTACTAATAGCAATATAACAATCATAATACACAGGGCAGGTGGCTTGTTGGACAATGTAGTGTAATACCACACCAGAACACTAGAGGGCGGCGATTCATCACTGACCACTCACTGCTCACACCTCCGATGTAGTTTCCAGATTCTACTCATTTCCCAGAATATCAGACTCACACAGTATATAAAAGGGGTTGTGAGCTCGACATCAGGAAAGTAAAACGCCAATGATGCTTAAAGTAGATCCTAGCAGGAAACGTCTATGTGCTAGCTTTCGGTCTAACTTAAGCCCCCCATACACCTTAAGATCCATACAATCTCCATTAGATCTACCCACAACTGTGTGGAAGGTGATTGGAAGGTATATATCACTACTATGTAGTGCTGGGTCCTCCCTGATCGAATACGTAGTGATTGGAAGGTATATATCACTGCTATGTAGTGCCGGGTCCTCCCTGATAGAATACATAGTGATTGGAAGGTATATATCACTGCTATGTAGTCCTGGGTCCTCCCTGATAGAATACATAGTGATTGGAATGTATATATCACTATGTAGTGCCGGGTCCTCCCTGATAGAATACATAGTGATTGGAAGGTATAAATCACTGCTATGTAGTGCCGGGTCCTCCCTGATACAATACATAGTGATTGGAAGGATTAGAAAGCTCCTCATATTACATGGTTTTGGTAGAACAAAAGTGGATTGTACAGAAATTGTATGGGAAGATTGTAAGGTGTATGGGGGGCTTAACTTATTGAAAGTTTTCACTCCAAAATATTGACTAGTGATTTGTGCCCTGATTTTTGTGTTTTCTCATTAATTTTATTATAAAATAATTGTTTATTTTACATAATTGTGTGTTTCAAACATTATTATAGTCAGGATGTCTATTAGACCCGTGTACGGACAGATTTTGGGAAGTCACACGCCTACAACATAAAGAAAAATTTACAATCTCACTTTTGGTACAGAAATCTGGACCTCAGCAGAGCGCTAGGGAGGTTAAAGGGGCAAATGTGCATGTGTTGTACAAAATGTATTGAATATGGGTTTTAGAATTTTCCTGAAGGATATATAAGAGAAGGCTGCCCGGTCGGGTCAGTGCGATTCCTCGAGCAAACATGATGAATGGAAACTTATGGCAGTGAGAACAGAGTTGTGTTTGCAGAGTTAACTTAGCAGCGCGGCCCCTAGACACAGCGGAATGAGGTGCGCTCCATGCAGCGACGGGCATGTGACACTTCGACATTAGAGATGATCAAAGTTTTTTTCAGATATTTGATGATTTCGAGTTAATTGCAAAGCCCGTGAACATGGTATCATCACCAAACTTGCTGGAGATGTAGAGAAGGGTTGGGGGAACATTTTAAAGAAAAAAGTATGTCTCTAACACAAATAGTTTTTGCATAAATTAAGTTCAAAGTCAAGTCAAAATGTCGAAAATTTAATTTTGAACTTAATTTGTTCGAAAACTATTTGTGTTACAGACATACTTTTTTCTGTCAAATGTTCCCCCAACCCTTTTCTATGTGTCCAGCAATTTTGGTGATGATATCATGTTCAGGGGCTTTGCAATCAGCTCTGAAAGTTAGCAAGTCGAAAAATTCGAGCATCTCTATTCGACATCTGCAAGGTGGAAAATCACACGCGGCATGGATCATGCACTGGCCTGCAGCGACACAATTCCTGCCATTCATCCGGAACATCTCCTTTATGTAAATAGCCCACCATCAGGCATACAAATGATGAATTGTCCCGCTGAAGGTCACATAGCTCGTTCTGTGTACACACACACGCACACATTTATACAAAGACAAGCAATGCTGGTACATGGAGAACAACTTACCTTCAAGCCCACTGCACATCCAAAGGCCAAAGTAGGAAAAAGAAAAAAAGAGAGAAAAGATTATTATGATCGTAAATCAGCTGAAGTTACAGGAATAACTTGTGTCGAGTGTTGTGTTACTTTTTTCAGTAGCGGACATTGTGCTCACAACAAAAAGAGACTATGTAACAGAGATACACATACACATCATCATATCAATGTCAGCAGATAAAGAGGAGCCTTGGGCTTTGAAAGAATATTAACAAGGTTTCTATTTCTGTAAAACCCATGATCTGGCCCCAGGGCGAGGAAGGAAAGAGTGATTTCTGGTTATAGCGTACAGGCCCGGTGGCTGTGTTTAAAGCGGACCTACCACCAGAAATCTATGTTTTCATCAAGTGCCGCTAATAGGGAGGAGTGCAGTGAAAAAAAGCTCTCCTTCACTTCCGGGTTCTGGTCTCAGCAAGGCGTCACGAGCGCTTTGTTTTCTGGGTAATCTTGTGATTCACGTAATGATATTGAGGAAAATTGCCATAGAAGATCATTGAACTGGGGTTGCAATATCGCGGGATGCCACTGGGGGGCATTCAATGATCTTCTGGGTAATCTTGTGACTTACGTAATGATATTGAGGAAAATTCCCATAGAAGACCAGAAGATCATTGAACTGGGGCTGCAATA
>CM070043.1:38980614-38993001 GCA_036250615.1 Ptychadena robeensis | reverse complement strand
CACTATGTATTCTATCAGGGAGGACCCGGCACTACATAGCAGTGATATATACCTTACATGGTACATATATACCTTACATGGACTACTTACATGGTATCAGAGTGTAAACTAGTTGTCCCTTCAAAGTAACTCAGCACAGCCATAAGTGTCTAAATCCTCTGGCAACAAAAGTAAGTACACCCCTAAGTGAAAATATATTAGCAGCTATGCACCACAATGTCAGGGGTGTACTTACTTTAGTTGCTGAGGCTTAGACATGAATGGCTGCGCATTGAGTTATATTTACACTGTCTTACAAGCTGTACACTGACAACATACTTCTGTAAATTCTGGTGCTTTCAGGTTAATGCGGATGTATACTCAAAATCAAAAAATACCTATGTAAAATCAGAGTGTGACTTACCTCTGAGCTGGTATGATGGTGACGTAGTGCTCCACGATCCTAAAATAATATACTTACCTGCTGTTCCCTGTAATCGTATGAGAGATTCCATATTTATTTGACAGGCGTCCAGGGATAACTCCTGGTGCAATTTCAGGAGTGGCCACTGGGGGCGTTTATACTGGTCTTCTATAGGAAAATATGTTCCATTCAGTTTAATGTAGAGCAGAGAGTAGGGAGTTACCTGTCTATCTCTACGGTAAGTTTGGGGGGGGGGGGGCGCCGCGTCACAAGACAGACTTTGGGGAGTTATCTCAGGGTGCAATATCATGAGTGACCACTGGGGGCGTTTCTACTGGTCTTCCATGGTAAAATACGTTCCATTCAGTTTAATGTAGAGCAGAGATAGTTACCTGTCTAACTCTGTAGTGAGTTTTGGGGTGAGCTGCGGAACAAGGCAGGCAGAGAGGAAGGGCTGCAAGGGATCTTCTTAAATTACTCATTACAGGTAAGTTTTTTGTATGCTTTCCTCCCTATAATCAGCACTTCTAGTGCCATTCATGAAATGATCAATTTCTGGTGGTAAGTCCGCTTTAAAGCCCATACAGTTGAGGCCAAAATTATTTGCCAACTTATGAAACGAGACAACACTCTTGAGATTATTAACAATTGTTTGTTATTTTGGAAACAAATACTCTATAAATGACAATGTCCACTAAGTTTAATTAATTTTTTTTTATTCAGATGGGACATCCAAAATTATAACCCCCCAGCCATTAATAGTCACTAGTGTCCCCTAGGCTTGACCAGAAGCATACATTAAAATAAGTCCAACAGTTCCTCAAGGATACCAAAACCAAGATCCTGCAGTGGTCCACACATAGCCCAGACCTCAATCCTATTGAGAATCTGTGGCAGGTGCTCAAAGTGATTGTCCATGCTGGAAAACTGGAACAACAAGCAGCTAGAACAATTTGTAATGGAAAAATGGATCGAAATTCCTCAGTTGACCTGTGCCCACCTGGTAAAGATCTACTCTTAAGCTGGCCATACACCTTTAGATCTCTCTGTCAGATATCCTTTAGATCTACCAACAAATATGTAGTGCCGGGTCCTCTGCGACTGAACGCAGGTAGACTGGATGGTTTAGAAAGTCCCTCATATGACATGGTTTTGGTAAAACGAAAGAAAATCTAAAGGAAATCTGACAGAGAGATCTAAAGCTAGCCACACACGGTTCGATTTTGGTTCAATCGATGATCGATTAGATGAATTTTTTCATCGATTGAGCGAAAATCGAGAAATGCCCACATGGTACGATCGACGATAATTGTTCGATGAAGGCAGAAAAATTGATGGAATTTTGATCGGACATGTTGGAAAATCATCGTAGATTGTGCCAAAATCGTTTTATAATCGTCGATGTTTGTGGTGTTTCTCCTGGATCGATAAGATTCCATATAAGAACATAGACCACTTCAATCTGAACTTCAATCGTTTCCAGACCAAAATCGACGATTTTAGTAATATTTTGGAATCGAAATCTCACCGCAATCGCAAACTCAATGTGGGGTGTATGCTGATGCAATTAAGATCGATTTTCGATAAGACGATTGAATTCCTCGATCTAATCCAGCATCGATTGTACCAAAACTTAACCGTGTGTGGCTAGCTTTAAGGTGTATGGGGGCCCTTCGAAAGTCCCTCATATTTCATGGTTTTGGTAAAACAAAAGGAGATCTAAAGGAAATCTGAGAGAAATCTAAAGGTGTATGACGTGATCACGCTGCTCTCCATCGCTCACAGAATCGAGGGGCACCCTTTGTGTGCTGCCCGTTAGCTTGGACAGGGACGCCAGTCCCCATTGAAACTAATGGCCTCGGCCAGAGCTTTACAGACATGTCCATCCTCTGGCCGACTGGGCGACAGGGATCTGTAGCCCCATGTGGGTCAGCGGCCAATAAGGTGTGTGTGGTGACCTTAAGATTTTTAATGGCCAGGGGGGTGTTCATTTATATCAATAAAATATCCAAATTACACTTAGTGGACACTGTTATTTATAGTGTACCGTATTTTCCGGTGTATAAGACGACCCCCAACATTTCCGGTTAAAATATTAAGTACCTCTCTTCCAAAGCACACCAAAAAAAACCAAAACACCAGATTTTATTTCAATATGGTCATTTTGAATCAAATGCTTATGACACTGCAAGTCACAGGAAATCGTCTGGCAAATGTGCCAGCGCGGCACTGGAAACAGCAGCGGACACATGGCCTTGCATAGGCCTACTCTGACTTTCAACCCCCAGATCTCCAACACCCTTAAAAGTTTTTTAGTAATTTACATTCCCAATGTCACCCCCTAACTGCAACCTTTCATGGTTATTAACCTCCTTAGCGGTTGAGACGAACTGTTTGTTTGCCGTTCAGGGTTGCCCCAACCGCAGGGGAACCGGGTGCAGTTGGTACCTACATGGAAAGCGGCAGCGATTGTCTTCATCGCTGCAGCATTTCCAGGGCTTCGGCACCGCAAAGATGTGGAAGGGGGGGGGGGGGGAGGGTGGGCGCCATGAAAACTCCGGCATTCTAATATGGAGAGGGGCGGAGGGAGGAGGCAGCAAATGCACAGCAGTGTACTTTGTAAAAACGCCGCGATTGCCCTTAGGGTTAATGTTTTCCCTGGGCATCACAAACTTCTAAAGAATGTAATGCTTGACATACACACACCCGATGATGCAGGAAGACCAAGTTCCACGATATGCCACCGGGATGCAACAACGTGATCATCGGCAGAAAAATACTCAAAAAGACGCCGGTTTTCCATTAAAGCTAATGCTATTCGGCTTTTTAATCGGCAGAGATTATCGACATTGTCCGTTTTCCTGGCCCGCCGAAGCTGTGGGGCAAAAGGGATATCTGTCGCCCATGTGGCAATTATGCAGAATAAGGCTCGATTTTTCCCGTGACCGAACAGTGGCGACATAACGCCCTCGGTTTCAGGTGAAAAAATCAAAGACGTTATCCGGAATGTTTATGGACCAGGATTCAACCTTTTAAAATGTTTAGTGAAGCTTTTTTAATTGTGTTTGAGCTGCACAAACATACCCATTTTATTCAAGCCACTGGGGCCACAGATCTTCTAAAGTGAGCCAAAAAACGTTGGCCTCCTCTCAAAAGCCTAACACTCGAGAGGGAGAGGAGAGAGAGGAGGAGGAGAGGGGTGCGGATGGTGAAACAGCTGAAACATCATGGTCAAGAAAAAAAGTCTCAGTACCAAGACGCGTATAAAGAAAACCCCCGACTTTTCAGAAGATTCTCCTGGTTTTTCCAAAAATGTGGAAAATACAGGATTTTTTCTAAAAAAATAAAAAAAAACACTGTTTAAAGGTCTATTAAATTAAGAAAATCAAGTGTGTTTGTCCTCATTTTCAAAGGGGGGGATGAAAATTGGCTCTTCTTCAAATTGACCGGTTTCCTATTGCAACTTTCTGTGTTGAGGTTCGATACGTTTTCTTTATTGTACGAAACCCGGAATTTTTAAACGTTCGCGAAAAACGGCGAACCAAAAAAAATTTTGTACAAAGTTCGCGAAAAACAGCGAAACCCCATTGACCAATGGAGGACCAAACACCCGCCAATGGAGGCGAAACCATAAAAAAAAACCAAAGGGACCCTTTCGGCCCCACAATAGTGTGGGAAAAAAAACTTGTTTTCACAGGGGTCTAACACCTGGAACAATGACATGACAAGAGGTGGGATCCCATGGACAAAGAAATGACAGAGGGGGGAATCCCATGGCAAAAACTCCCAAAATCGCAGTTTGCAGGTTTTTGCGTCGTTTTCGGTCACTCATGCATTGCCCGTGTCACCCAACCTTTTGCCCCGTTCACACACCATTGCCCGTGGTCAATAACAAAACACTATTTGCCCAGTGTCAATGACCTTGCCGTGTAAACCACCATTGCCCGTGTCACGACACTTGTCCTGTCACCCATCTCTTTCAGGCACTGGAAATGGAATCTCATCCATTGAATTGTGTGATAGAGGGTTAGGAATTAGGTCCGTGAGGTTGGTGGTGCTGATTGGCTGGATTATTGACTTTGCGGATGGAGAACTTACAGGGTCCCAAAGTTTTCAAGTAAAAAGATAGGAGGGAGAACTATTTTTGCCATTGTGTTCGAGTATTCCGCGAACCGAACATCGATATTCCGCGAACATTTCGGACATCATGTCTAGCTTCTGAGGTGCGAAATGTAAGTCACTGTGTTGAGTAGCGTCACCTTATGTAATGAGTCAGGTCGCTGTATTTTCTTTTGATATATTATAGGAACGTTGCTGATTAGAGAACTTCATGTAATAATAACATTTATAAAGGCTCCTTTAACAAATCTGTCACCGAGTAAAAAACATAAAATACCTTTATAATGTAAATGAATTGCTGGGTATCCATGCTGATGTGGAACGGGTCGTGTCGTTAGCAATAAAGGATGTTAATTGATGAAATGATCAACTTAACAAAGGCCTATGTTCTACAGTGTATGGGTCAGTCGACACCCCTGCTAAGCATTCATAAGGTGGGATGTTCGAAATAACAGGCTTTCCACTTTCTGTCAACACCGTGGAAACAGCCAGGGGTCATGGCAGTCAATATGGATGCGGTACCGACATTCCCTGTCAAGGAGTGCACTTAACACAGGGGTGTCAAATGGAGACCATAACGCAGTGAAACATTACCTAAAACATTTAAGAAATTTTTCAGGGACGTCGGCTTCCATCTCAAAAAGCATCGAGAGGGAGAAGAGGGAGGGGGGAATGCGAGGGGGGAACTGCGGACTAAGAAGTCTCGTACCCGTGTATAAACACCCCTAGACTTTTCTGGAGTCATTGCAGCAACTTCCTTTTAATTGTATGGCCCCATGTGCTTGAAATGGTGTGAAACGGAGTGTAGTCTCTTAATAGTATGGGAAAACCATTGCAATGAATACCAAGTGATGAATATGCTTAATATTAATTAAATGATGTCACCACGACCAAGCCATATGCCGAGTTGCCCTGCCTGGAGTAGGTGATACAAGAACCAGCTCGGTGGGAGGGGTCTTTTACTGGGGGCCCGACCAGTAGACCGGTGTGGTCTGAGTGTGGTGCTGGCAATGGCCCCCATGGTTAGAGACAATAACCACCAGCCGTGGGTGGAAGACCGGACCCGCAGAATGTACTCTGATACTAAGTGATGCGCACACCGGAATTTGATGTTCGCGAACGGACGAACGCGAACTCCGCCAAAAAGTTACCGAAACCCGGCTAACGGCAAAAACCCCATTGACATCAAGCGGAGGCGAATTTTACAAAACAAAGGGACCCTTTCTCGGCCACAATATGTTGGGCAAAGTTGTTTCAAGGGGTCTAAACCTGGACAATGACAATGACAGAGGGGATCCATGGAAAAACAAAATGACAATGACACAGAGGGGAATCCATACCATACATACAAGGAATCATCAAAATCCAAAAATTTTTTTTTCAACCCAATAATCCGGCACGAAGGATTTCTACAATGATAGTCAATGGGATTTGAGCTGGAGAGCAGCCGTGCCCGTTGTACACCTTTGCCCTGTCACACATTGCCCGTTTATCACCTTTCCGTGTCACCCTTGCACGTTGCCCCTTTGCCGTCTGTCACCTTGACATCCAAATAATGTGTGGCAGTCCCCATCCAAAGCAATGCGTGGCAGCTCTTGGATGGGGAACCTGCCCATCAACATTACTTTGGATGGGGACTGCCACCATACTTAGGATGGGACCGTCAAACACAATACTTTGGATGGGGACCGTCACACATAACTTGGAGTGGAATGCCACAACATACTTTGATGGGGACACCGTCACACATTAATTGGATGAGGACTGCACACATGCTTTGGAATGGTGGTGATGGTCAGTGGAGGTAGGACACATGGATGTAAATGGTCAGGTGGAGGACACTGTGTGGGATGTCAATGTGGAGGAAACTGGTGGATAAATGTCAAGTATGCGGACACGTGGAATGGATACGATGTGGAGACACTGTGGTGGTGGTCAGTGTGAGGACATGGTTGGAATGGTCAAGTATGGAGGACACTGTGGTGAATGGTCAGTATATGGCGGACAACTGGTGGTGATGCAGTGTGGAGGACACTGTGGTAATGGTCAGTATGGAGGACACCTGGTGGTTGATGGTCAGTAGGCGGACACTGTGGTGATGGTAAGTGTGGAGGACACTGGTTGGTGATGGTCAGGTATGGAGGCCCCTGGTGGTGATGGTCAGTTGTGGAGAAATGTGGTGATGCGATATCCCCATGGGATGGATGGATGGGATATCAGTGAAGACCCGGTTCAGAAGGACACTGAACAATGCCCGAGATAATGGTTCACCTATGCAGCAACAGCAGCTCTGTTCTAACTCTCTCCACTCTCTCCAGCAGCATGTGAAATGCGTCTCTCCTGATATGTGAGAGGGGGTGTGGGGGTCCGTGTGGTGGGGGGTGAGGATGGCGGCTGGTCTGCTAAAATGATGACTCACAGGGGGTCAAAAGTTTCACCAATTTTAAAAAGATAGGGGGCGGGTCGAACTTGCCTATGTTCGCGAACATGGGCGAACATGCGAAGTTCGCCGCGAACAGTTCTCCGGCGAACAGTTCGGTCCATCACTACTGATGACATCCCGCTTGTCCCTGACATAGGGGCAAGGGTGCCCTAGCCCAGTAGAGTGACACCAGGATGGAGAAGGGCTAGGCCAGAGACTGTCTGGAAAGGGAAATGGCTGCTCCCACATGGCTAGCATGGAACTGATTGCTGTCCCGGAGAACATCAATAGGGGTACCAGTTCTGCAGAGGAGAGGGCAGACAGAAGTGCACCAGACCCTGACCTGTGGTCCACCCCGGTACGTGTTTGTGCACCCGTTACATTTGCCTGACAACATCTGAGTATTCTCCTTCTGGGATGACAAATGGGGTATCTCCTCCCAGATCCTGGTCAGTCTGAGGTACGACATGGTGGACCTAAACATGATGGCCCATGAGATGTTCTATTGGATTAAGGTAGGGTGAGCATGGAGGCCAGTCACAGGTATCACTCCCTTCAACCTCCAGCAACTGTCTGCATACATGAGGTTGGGCATTTTCATGCAGCAGGAGGAACCTGCACCAGCGAAAGGTCTTACAATGGGTATTAGGATTTCACTATACCTAATGGGTGCCATCATCTATCCTGTACAGGTCTGTGCACTCCACCATGGACCAACATTGGCAAACCACCAAACCCATCATGCTGAACAATGTTGCCGGCAGCATTATAGTTACTGTGGCCTGTCCAGACCAAACCTGATTTTAACTGTTAAAGTGTGTCTTTGGCAAAAACTGTTCTTTGGCAAATGCCAGTCTGGATACATGGCGCAGTACAGGTCACGATAAAAGATGTCGGGCCCTCAGACCACCCTAATGAACTCTGTTTCTAAGGGTCCCCATACTCCTGTCAGATTTCCTTTAAATCTCCTTTTGTTTTACCAAAACCATGTACTATGAGGGACTCTTTAACCATCAAGTCTACCTGTGTTCAATCGCAGAGGACCCGGCACTACATAGTTGTTGGTAGATCTAACAGATATCTAAGAAACCTAAAGGTGTGGGCCCTAATGGTTTGGTCAGAGACATTGACACCAATAGGCTGATGGAGGTCACTTTGTAGGGATCTTTGGATTTCACCACGATACCTAGTGACAGTCTAAGGGGCCATTATCTATCCTGTATAGAACTGTGTGCCCCACCATGGACCAACATTGGCCCACCACCAAACCCATCATGCTGACTAATGTTGCCAGCAGCATAATGCTCACCGTGGCTTGTCCAAACTCAATCTGGAAGGGTGTCAGTGTCAGATCCGCCAATTCAGCAAATACCAGTACAGCTACACAGTGCCAGTTAGTGAGCACAGGGCACAACAGAGGACATCAGGCCAGGGCAGCCGTTAGAAATCATGGGGCCCCGTACAGCAAAAATGTCCAGGCCCCATGAGAGGACCCGTTGAGCGGGGGGTGGGTGCTAGCAGAAAAATACCCCCCCGAAGTGGGTTGGTCCCGGACTGCAGGCAGCACATCGTACGTACACAGTGGCAGTCCGGAAAGACAGTGAGCAGAGGCTGCTAACCGTCTCACCTACGTGCTCACCTTCGGGCCCCCCTAGCTGCCTGGGCCCGGGAGTCCCCTCTGTCCCCCCCATGACAACGGCCCTGCAATAGGCCCTCAGGTCACCTTCATGAAGTCTGTTACTAATAGTTGGTTAAGGACAGTTACCCTAGTGCCTCGCTGAAGGTCACCTTATAGCAGTGGTGGCCAATTGAGTTGATATGGAGGGCCACAAGTGCGGCCCTCAGCATCACATAACATTTTCAATCTATACAGATTTGTATAAGCATTTTATAATGAAGAAATGACAGCAGGCGGAGCTAGAAAACATTATTTTTAATTTTGAAATAACAAAACCTTGCTTTATATTATACTTCAAGAATTCTGGAACACTGTGATATAAGGTTTACAAGGATGGATCTCTCAGGGCTGTGTGCTTTCCAGGAAGACCTCACTTCCTGGTTGGGGATGAGATCACTTCCTGCTTACAGATGCTGGGGGGGGGCTCAACAGGAACAATGGGACGCGTTTCGAGCGGAGGCTCTTTTTGAACCATGACCATCTGGGTCACTGATTGGCTTTTACTTAACACGTACGTTTATCACCTCTCCTTCTCTTTCAACTCCAGGAAGAATCTGGACGAGGACCCTTCAGCGGGGGATCAGCGGACAGGTGAGTTCCTATGCAATAACAGTTAGGTTTTGGGGGCCGCAAGTGGAGGACTGTGTGGGGCTACCGAAGAACGCCCAAAGGGCTGCAGGTTGGGCACCTGCTGGGCATCCTTTTCCTCCTTGTACAATGCACAGATCCAATTCTGCTGATGGGTTAAGGACCTTCAATTGTGTCCTGGATTCTCCTCCATGCTCCTGAGACTGTTTGATTGTTGACTTGTCCTGTTATCTCGCTCCCGCTCCCCCCCTCCAATCCCTGCCATTCTGTACCCCTTTTCTCTACCACCCCATGTAAATATGAGGATCCACACTTCCCTCACTATGCTTCTACTTGTGGGCCGCGTCGAAGCAGCCAGAGTGGATAGATAGACGACAGGGAGAAGAGACGGAGAGGAAAAGAGCACACCCATGCGCAGACCGCAAGGTCACACTATGTATTCTCTAATTCAGGGTAGTAGATCTCCGGCAACTACAATAGCCAAGTGATATATAACCTTTCCAAAATCAACGATTGTATTCTAATCAGGGAGGAAAACCCCGGCACTACATAGCACTGTTGATATATACCTTCCAATCACTATGTATGTCTATCAGGAGGGGACCCCGGGCACTACATAGCAGATGATAGTATCTACATGTCCACATCTCACGTATGACTAGTCCTATACAGGGATGCCTGGCACCGTCACATATCATAGCAGTGATATACTACCCTTCCAATCACGTATGTTTATTCGATTCCAGGGGAGGACCCGGCACTTACCATAGCAGTGATTATATACCTTCCCAATCACGTATGGTAACGTATTCTATCAGGGGGATGACCGGCCCAGCAAACTACATAGCAGTGAATTAATATACCTTCCCAATCACTGATAATGTCAATTCTATCAGGGATGGAACCGGCACCCAGCACTTACATAGCTGATGATATTATACACTTCTTTCCAATCACTAATGCTATTCTATCAGGGGTGAATGAACCCGGTACCACTACAAATAGCAGTGTAGATATCATCCCTTCCAATCACTGAATGTATTCTATCAGGGAAGCGACCTGGCAGCCCTACATAAGCCAGTGATATATATACCTTCCAATCACCGAGTGTTTATTCTATATCACGGAGAGGACCTGGCAGCCCTACATAGGCAGTTGATATATACCTTCCAACTTCACTATGTATACTCTATCAGGAGGGAACCAGCGAACTTACATAGCAGTGAGTGAATATTATAACCTTCCAATCATGCTGATGGATTTCTATCAGGAGGAGGGACCCCCAGCACTAACATAGATCACGTGGATTACTATAACCTTCCCAATACACTAATGTATTCCTATCAGGAAGGACCACGAGCCAACCTACATAGCAGTGAATATATACCTGTTCCAAGTCAAGCCTATGTATTCCTATCAGGAGAGACCCATGGCACTTACATAGCAGTGCAAAAGTTATATTACTTTCCAATCACTAATGTCATTCTAATCAGGGAGGACCCAGGCACTACATACAGCAGTGGAATATAATACCCTTCCCCCAATCTACTATGTACTTCCCTATCAGGGGAGGATCCCATGAAGCACACTAGCAGAAGCAGTGATATATACCCTTCCAATTCACTAGTGTTAATTTCGTATCAGGTGGAGGAAAACCCAGGCACTACAAGGCTAGGCAGTGATATATACCATTCCAATCCAGCTATTGTATTATATCTATCAATGGGCAAGGACCCAGCGCAAACTTACATAGCAAGTGATAGTATAACCTTCCCCAATCCACTATGTATTCTATCCAGGGAAGGAAACTCCGGCATTCACATAGTCAAGTTTGAGTATATACCTTCGCAGATCCAACTATGTAATCTCATCAGGGATGGATCCGACTGATACTACCACTTAGCGAGTGATATCATACCTTCCAATCACGTAATGATTTATCCGGGAGGATTGGCACTACATTAGCAGTGATCATACTATACATTCCAATGCAATATGTATTCATCAGGGATGACCCGGCATACATGAGTAAGTGATATAACCTTCCAATCCACTCATGGATTCGTATCATGGGAGGAGCCGCAGCACTGCACATAGCAGTGATATTTCCAATCACTATGTATTCTATCAGGGAGGTCACTATACTACATAGTCGTTGGTAGGTCTGATGGAAATTGTATGCAGGAATCTAAAGGGCTTTATATACTAATGGCTGCCTGGCTAGATATAAAAGCATTATTTTTTACTTTTATTGGCCTTATTTCCTCCCTTCTGCAACGATTGACCTACAGCCATGAATAGTGATGACTACCCACAGCCCGAAGCATCAGACAGGGCAGAAGTTGGGGGATTTACCTCTCTTTATACACAAGCAAGTATTTCTGGGAAATGTTTGGTTTTATGAATGGCATGCTGTTGGTACGAGAGTATACAGTCAATGACAGTGTGTCTCCCTATTGTCTACTGGGCTCAAGCCAAGTGCGCCCCACCTCAATAAGGACTAAAAATAATTGAAGTTTCTTTGCCTCTGATGTGCAGGTGCTGATGTCTGACTAATGAGTGAGCGGGCGTGTATGGATCAGCTATATGCTCTTCACATTGATGCCTTGGAAGGCCGGATATACCAAGGAAAACCCTCGTGTCACTTCAAAGGACCTGGAGAAGGTTCAGCTAGCAAGAGATGAATTGTCCTACCCCAGAGAATTTTTTTAATAAAAATATAAACTTCAATTATTGGTCTAGATAGGGCTGCCACCCAACCTCCACCTATTGAATATTGGTCAATGTGTGCCACTGCCCAGGGGTTAGCTCAAACATACAAAGACCTGCAGATACATATAAGTAATTATATATTATTGGACATCTATGTCCAGACACCCTGAAACTGTAGTGTCGTGGAGGGCATTCTGTTGCTCCGAACGACCAGATTCTTTGGAATGTTCAAACACACTGTATAGGGCTCACACACTTCAATAAACTGAGTCACAGGCAGCTGGTAGGGGATATGTACAGTCTATACTATAGGGAATATATACAGTCCGAACACCACACCCAAGCCTGGGAATGGGGCGCACACTTAGGAACTACTGTTGCAAAGTAAAGAGGCTACCTGCTGCAGGGAGAATAATGGCTTCATGTCCCAGTGAGAGGGGGCCAGGTACATTCCCAGTGAAAGGG
>CM070043.1:38830285-38841978 GCA_036250615.1 Ptychadena robeensis | reverse complement strand
AGACACACACACTACACTCATACAGAGACATGAATCATTCACATAGACACACACTACACTGATACAGAGACATGAATCACTCACATGACACCAGCTCAAGGCCGTCAGACCGGTATTCCAGGCATTTTATCGGCCTATTAAAGTAACAATAAACTTGTGACCCTTTTATGACCCATCGTACAAACCCTCTGTTGGGTGAAAGGTGCGGTCTTGTTGAAGCATGTATGTGAGCATCATGTGACCCGCTGTTACAGACTACTCCTGAGATTCAGACCAGCTAACTTTGTGAGTTGGTTGTAACATTGCTGGAGGTTTTGCAAATAAGAAGTTCTTTTATTTTTTAACTTAAAGCGGATCTACCAAAATAAATTCATTCATTCAATTCATCAGTTGATAATGAGGAGGAATGCATAAAAAAAAACACTTTACCTGTAAGCAGTAATTTAAGAGGATCTCTCGCAGCCCCTCCTCTCTCCCTGGCTTGTGCCGCGACCCAACTGGAACTCACCGCAGAGGTAGACGGGTACATTTTTAATCTCGGCTCTGCATTAAAACGAATAGGACGTATTTTCCCATAGAAAACCATTGTAAACGCCCCCAGTGGTCATTAGCGGTATTGCACCCTGAGTTAACTCCCGGAACTCTGGCAGATGAAGATAGATTCCAGGGAACATCAGGTAGGTATATTTTGGGGAGATTGTGGAGCGTTATGACCCCATCATAGGTCATTTAAGTTAAATTTTACATATGTGTTTATTAGATTTTGAATATACTTACGCTTTAATTTAGGCAGCCATGGGGGTGATGCCATGTGTAAGTTATTAAGTCAAAATGTTGATACCTTCTCTGCAATCTCTGAGGACTAACCAGGACCTCCACTCGTGCTATGGAGTGTCAATGCTGCTTCTCCAGATATACAGCACCATGAATGGGGTCACAACTTCTAGAGAAACTCGTGGGGAAGCACATGAGTGGTCTGGTCAGGATCATCATGTCTGTACAAAATAATCAGCTGATCAAATCGCATACTCCTCCATGAGTTCTCTTGCTGGATAACATTTACTTTGAGAACTGTATTTTCCGGACTATAAGACGCATTTTTTCACCCCTAAAATTGCGTCTTATGGTCCCAATGTGCGACCACCTTTGTCATTTGGCTGCCGGTGAACGCAACTTGGCTCCCCCGGCAGATGGGAGATCTGCACACAGCCAGATCTCCTATCTGAACAATATAAATTGGCTATATTTGCAGAGCCCCGTCGATCTAACCAATGCAGAGTGTGCGTGGGGAGAGCTGAACTCGCTGGTAGCTTCCTCACATACACACACAGCGGAGAGGGGAGACATGAATGCAGTTTCCTCTGCGCTAGTCTAATTTTGAACTTAATTTATTCAAAAACTAAAGTCGAATTTTTGACTTGACTTTCAACTTAATTTGTGCAAAAACTATTTGTGTTAGAGACATTTTTTTCTGTCAAATGTTCCCCCAACCATTCTCTACATATCCTGCGAGTTTGGTGATGATACCATGTTCAGGGGCTTTGCAATTAACTCGAAATAGTCGAATATCTGAAAAAAATTTTTTATCATCTCTAGAAGAGATGCTGAAGTGTGCTCTCTAGTGACACCATTTTTGTGGCTGAAATTGGGTACTGCAGGGGATTTTTTCCCTCATTCATTTAAACACATGGCTTTTTTTCTGATTTCCTGCTCTAAAACTGGGTGCGTCTTATAGTCCCAAAAATACGGTAATTGCCACCCCACAATCTAGGATGGTAGGCTGACCAAAATGAGGGGGGTGGAAACAAATTAGTTAAGGACTGGTACCCTACATTATATTACACAATTGCTCTAGGCTGCAGTGGAGCAGTCAAGGTTTCCTATAGGAAAAGGCTTCACAAACATAAAGAAACATGACCTTCGCTCCGCTTTCTAATTGGCTCAGTGCAGGTCTAACGCACCTGAGGAGACCAGTCGGTAGACATCATGTTAGAGACTAGGCCTTACACATTTCAGCACTCCTCTCTGCTGGAACATGCTGTACACTGGTATTGGGAGGAGGGGCAGCGCTTAGAGCCAGAGACTTAAGGTGACCATACACGGTTCGATATTTCAGTTTGATCAACTTAAAACTATACATATTTAGGTCAATCACAAATCGTTTCGCACACATCTAGTACGATCGACCAACAATACTATCAAAAATGACCATAAAGTAATTGGACATGTAGGTAAATGTTGCTCAATCATACAAATACGTGACTTTTTTTTTAGGTACCATGTTTTTCGGACCATAAGACGCGCCCAGTTTTTAGGGCAGGAAAACCAGAAAAAAAAAAAGATTTAATAAGTTTTCACATCAATTGGGTAAATGCAATGCATTCAGTGAATGCAATATGCAATTCAGCCAGAAGGTGTCACTAGCAGCAGTACACTCAGACTCAGCGTGATACTTCACACTGATCGGCAGGAGGAGGAATCTGCAATCTTCTCCCTCTCTGATCAGCTGTGACTGTGTCGGTGGGAGCAGTTCCCACGGACACTGAGGGAGGGAAAGGTGGCAGTTCATCTCTCTCTCTCTCTCCATTGCCTATGCCAGCAAAGCTTTGCTGACATAGGCAATTACACAGTTCAGATGGGAGAGCCGGACACCAGCCGGCATCTCACACATGACAGCTCTTCCAGCTCCCCGGCTAATCTCCGTCCTGGGAGAGCTGGCGGTAAGCCAACATGTGGCTGCGGGGGTCTCACATTTGGACCATAAGACACAGTCACTTTTTGCCCCCAATTTTGGGGGTGAAAAAGTGTGTCTTATGGCCCGGAAAATACGGTATTTCAATTTGTTTACAATTTGACTACGCACCCACTCCATAATGCGATCTTAAACACTACGGTGATAAGATTGATTGATGTCAGACTGGCGCACGACCGTAAATCGCACAATACGATCAAATCTAAGCTTTAGAGACTCGCTCCAGCTTTCAGCGCTGCCCCTCCTCCATAAACACCAGTATGCAGCATGTTCCAGCAAAGAGGAGGCACTGCTGAGAGCCTGGAATGAGTCTCCCAGCTGTCAGCAATGTCTTTTCTCATCTGGTGTATGCTGGAAACTGGTGTGTACATGGCAGGAGAGGTAGCGCCAAGTCTCTTCCCGGCTAGAATCATACAGACCCTTTTCTAGCAGCACCTGGAGGCGGGCGCTCGCTATGAGGTGAAAACCTGAAAAGCGTCCAGCATCCACCACAGTACTCTACAGACATCCAGACGATGAAAACCATGAGTTTTCAGAAGTCTGTGTGAATCTAGCTCTAAACGCTGCCCTTCCTCTCGGATATATGGCAGTATACAGGATGTTCGAGCAGACAGCCTGGAGTGACTAACCATAGTTTTTGGGAGGAACATAAAGGACATAGAAAATGTCTAACAGACTCATTGCCAAGGAGAGTCTAAATAAATCTGCAAGTACCGTATTAGGGTCCCTATACAGCTTTAGATCTCTCTGTCAGATTTCCTTTAGATCTCCTTTTGTTTTACCAAAACCATGTAATATGAGGGACTTTCTAACCATCAAGTCTACCTGTGTTCAATCACAGAGGACCCGGCACTACATAGTTGTTGGTAGATCTAAAGGATATCTGACAGATCTAAAAGTGTATGGCCAGCTTTAGGCCAAAGGATCTACAAGAAGTCAAGACTGATGGGTGACAGTTAAGCTGGCCATACACCTTTAGATTTCTCTGTCAGATTTCCTTTAGATCTACCAACAACTATGTAGTGCCGGGTCCTCTGCGATTGAACACAGGTAGACTTGATGGTTTAGAAAGTCCCTCATATTACATGGTTTTGGTAAAACAAAAGGAGATCTAAAGGAAATCTGACAGAGAAATCTGAAGGTGTATGGGGGCCCTAATACGGTACTTGCAGATTTATTCAGACTCCCCTTGGCAATGAGTCTGTTAGACATTTTAGAGAAATTTAGGTGTATGGGGACCCTTAAGCAGGGTACAGACGGCTCGATATTAGCAGAACTGTCTCTCCCCAACTCCTTCTCCTCAGCACATCGCTGTAATAACAATCATGTCCGATAAGGAAGGCTGGTTTCGAGCGGGATTGATTTGTCCCGCTCGAAAACAGCGTTGGGCGCAGATTATATGGGTCAGATAGATGGCTGTAAGCGCGCACGGCGCTCGAAGCGGCCATCGATTTGACCCATATCTCCACGTCTGTACCCTGCTTTATTCAGCTTCCTCGCACACAGCCTAGAGGGGAGACATTTGCAGCAGTTCCCCGCTCCCCCCTTCTAGAGAGAAGTGAGCTCTCTAGTGACACCATTTTCAGCCGTGGCTGAACTTGGTACTGCAGGGGATTTTTCCCCAATTGATTTGAACACTTTTTGATTATTTTTTTTATTTTTTTCCTGCTCTAAAAACTGTATATTACCTTTTTGTCGTTTTAGATTTTGTGCCTTGGTAAAGCGCCGAAGGGAAGGCTGCCCGAACCGGAAAGCCTTGATCGTCCCGCCCTCAGAAGAGTATTGCACCCCCATCCACCGCAGGGTTCCAGACAGCACCGACCCCGAGTCAGTATTCCTCTGCCGACACGTGTACGACTTCCGGCACGGTCGCATCCTGAAGAACCCGCAATAGCCTCGAGGTGGATACTTTCGACGACAGATCGCGAGGCCTTTTCCAGCCCCAAGACTCTCTTTCCGACGACATCCCAGCAGCAGCAGCACCCCAAGCACAGAGTGGGGGAGGGAGGGGGATGGGGGACCTCTTGTAGTAGCCAGCATGGCTCCGGATTCAGGAACAGACACTGGTTTCAGTACTCAGCAGATGAAAGCACAGCACTTCGTTAGAGACGAGCAGAAATTTAAAGAAGAAAAAAAGAAAAAAAAAAATCAAAAAAAAAAGAAAAAGAATTCTATATAAAACATATAAATATATATAAATCTATTAAAGTATATATATTATATATATATATATTGGGGGAAGGATAAGCCAGTAAATCAGGATCGGAACCATGTGTGCGAGGTTGTGTAGAGATGCGTTAGTGCATGACTGGACTTAGTTTGGTTCAAATGCCTTAATCTGTCACACAGGTCCCGTCATAGAAGCGACATGCGACATTTTTTTGTTTTGTTATAGCGCGCCCTCACGTGTGTTGAGAACGATCAGTCGCCCAATTAATTTAAAGCCAGTTTTGCCATTTCAATATTTGTTTTTGGGTTTTTTCGCTATTAGATCTGAAGTAAATATTAGTTCTGTCACCGTTTCAACCAAATGATTTTTGAGTGTGACGGGGAACGTTCCAAGGGTTTCTCAATGTGTGGTTGGCGACCCCTCGGAGATCGGGTTTAAAGGTCTCCTTGGCTTTTCGGCAGTCGCGGCTGAGCGGTGGCCGGCTTAATGACGCATCAAATGAAAATATTGTGTTGTAGGGAATGTATTTTGGGAGATGTGGTGGGTACGTAGAGCGTGCGGGCGGCAGCTGGGCTGGAATCTCACTATGGTGTTTCTTTTTGAAAGTGTGTCATAACTAAAAATAAGGAGCAAACTATGGTGTACAGAACCATAAAATGTCATGTCAGACGAGCTGTGGAATGCAAACGTGATGACGTCATCACGTTGCATTCTGGGGCTGCTTTAATCGGCCGGACACCCTTTGTGTGCCGGCCATTACCTTTAATAAAGACGCCGTCTTCATTGAAGTTAATGGCATCGGCCAGAGAACATCGGACATGTCCGTTCTCTGGCCGGCCGAGCTGTGGGGCGACAGGGATCTGTCGCCCCATGTGGGCACACGCCGATAAGCGACAGTTTTTTACGCTGTCGGTAAGTTGCTTTTAGGCCTCGTCTCCTCTGCTTTGAAATCTGAGGTTTTTACTTAAGCCTGCCACACACACACTGATTAGCCGCCGATTTTGCTGTTGACTGACGGGCGTGCGCGCCATCTGCAAAATCGGCCAGCAATCGGTGTGTGCCCCACATGGGGCGACAAATCCCTGTCGCCCCACAGCTCGGCCGGCCAGAGAGCGGACATGTCTGATGTTCTCTGGCCGATGCCATTACTTTGTTTACTGACTTCCCGAAGGTAAAGCTGCCCATGTGACCCGATCAAATGTGGCGCACTGACATCACGCTACGCTTGGCCACCTTAAGGTGGTCTCCATCCAAAGGATGGAGATCGAGCAGGATTTACGGACATGTCCGATACCTGCTTCACCGACCTGTCTTCGAGAGGGATCGAGTGTGCCAACTCGAAAACAGGGATGGGCGGCAGATCGATGGCTTGACATCAGCACTTTAAAGCGACCATCGATCTAGCGACCATCTATGTGTGGAAGGGCACCTTAAGGCTTTGCTCCACATAGTCAATTATTCGATTCGCGATTTTAATTGGGTGCTTAATCGCGGGCAATCACGTGCAATTGCTCACATGATCAGGCACGATTGAGCAGGCAAGCTAAAAAAAAAAAAAATCATCCCCAATATAAAAAAAAATTGTGTCCATTCATTTTTTATGGACGCATTTTTTTTTTATATTGGGGATGATTTTTTTTTTTTTTTTAGCTCGTCTGGTCAATCATGCCTCCACCTGCAATCAAAAATGGCGTCCTTTCATGTCTATTGGCGCGATCAAGAAAAAAAATCGTAGGGAGCCACGATTCTGATCGCGGGTCCAATCACGGCCATCAGTTGAGTGGGGACAAGCCCATTCAAATAAATGGACGCGATTAACGCCGATTTCCGCATTCGATTAAAAGTGCGAGGCATCTAATCGCCTATGTGGTAACATAACCTTGTTATGTGGTAACATAACATAAAGCGTCCCCCACACACACCTTCAGATTTCCTTTAGATCTGCTTTTGTTTTACCAAAACCATGTGACATGAGGGACTTTCTAAACCATCAAGTCTACCTGTGTTACATCGCAGAGGACCTGGCACTACATGGTTGTTAGTAGATCTAAAGGATATCCGACAGATCTAAAAGTGTATGGCCAGCTTTAGGCCAAAGGATCTACAAGAACTTCAGACTGATGGGTGACAGTTAAGCTGGCCATACACCTTTAGATCTCCCTGTCCGATATCCTTTAGATCTAATAATGTAGCGCCGGGTCCTCTGCGAATGGACACAGGTAGACTTCCTCATATAGTCCCTCATATTACATGGTTTTGGTAAAACAAAAGGAGATCTAAAAGGAAATCTTAAGCAGGGTCCCCATACACCTTCAGATTTCCTTTAGATCTGCTTTTGTTTTACCAAAACCATGTGATATGAGGGACTTTCTAAACCATCAAGTCTACCAGTGTTCAATCGCAGAGGACCCGGCACTACATATTTAAAGCATATCTGCCAGGGAGATCGAAAGGTGTATGGGCAGCTTAAGAGATCACCTTCCTCGGCCATCACCAGACCAATGATCGGACTCGCATTGTATATGAAAAAAAAATCTGCTACCTGATCGCTCAATATGTTTGCCGTTTGCCTTATGTGTATACAATCTAGACCAACCTGTATCAGAAAACCTGATATTCAATTGTGATGAGCGGAGTAAAAAAAAAAAATTAAAATTAAAAATAGCCGACAAGACGAAAAACGAAACTATAAACCAAAGGATGCCGATACCGGAAACCACGAAACTCTGTAGCTTGCACTAAGTAAATAAAAACACTGTACCCGCTCTCCAGACGCTGTAATGACTCATAACCGAGGAACACAAAGACCAGGGGGGGGGGGGCACGCTTCAACGATTCTGTGCTCCCAGAGAAATTTTGGATATTTTTTTCTAATACCAAAGAGTTGTATAGTGACGAGACGTTGTTGCTGAGCCACCTAGCATTGCCCGCTTCCATACTGTGATATTCGTTTACGTTCTTTATCAGTTCGGGACTTGAGGTGCCTGTACACGGGTCGATACCAGTGCAATCGATTGCAGCGTGGCGACGACACTGCGATCAATCGAACAAGAATTGACACCACTTTGCACATCGATTCCCTTTCAATGGGGACCCTCCAGTAGGAAAATATGTCACAACACTGGCTGGGAGCTGCTGATAGGCAGCGATGAGGCAAATGAAGGCTCCACCCCCTTTTCCTTCCCAGGAGATCATCACAGGCTGTGTGAGGAGGGGGGCAGCCCCTGAATACATACGTGTAATACAGTAATATTTGCCCTGGCTGTTAACCCCCCTGGCGCACTGCCGAGGTGCAGATTTCAGCGCATCATAGACTTTACCTACAATGTAAAACACTTTTTTTCCCATTAACTTCCCAAAGTCTGTCCATACAGGAGTCTGAGACGTCCGGAATATAATCACATGATCAGATGCTTTGTGAATACCTAACAATATCAGATAATGAAGATTTCAATCATTCACTGTATCCGGTAAATTCACACTGCAACCACTAGGTGGCGCTGCAGATGTGCCGGGTCACATAGGGTTAAGTACATAAAAAAATAAACCAATCGGACTAATTACTGACTCATTACTAATGTAAAGCATTGCCTCTCAGCCTTAGTATGACCAGGCTGAGTTTTTGGGTTCTGGTGGCAAAAATAATGAAACCATTCTGCTGTTTGGTAAAGACCAAAAAAAGTTGGTGGAAAAAAGTTCAAATATTTGGCATGCAAATTGCATAAGGATTGCAACTGAGCCAATCAAACTGCAGCGACTTCGAGTCTCATCTCATTGATGACTAGTGTCTGGTAGATATTTTGCATGTAGGTGTGGCCAGTGGCGGTTTTAGGCATGGGCAACGTGGGCGGCAGATGTCTCCCACTCTTCCCCATGGCACGCCCCCCAAGAGAGAGAGAGGAGCGTCGCCCCCCCATGCTCTATTTACCTTTGGAGTGGAGATGATTTCTGGGGGTGGTTGTTGGGTCTCATCTAACAAGAAAACCCATCTCCCCCGGAAGTGACCAGAGATGTCAACTGGGGGCCGACCATCAGGCGGGGTACCAAGCGCACCAATCTCCCTAGGACCGCCCGTGTGTGGCGGGTTTTTCCTGGAGAGCTGTGGCAGAATCGGCTAATGGATTCACAAATACTACAGGTAGCAGTGGCTTCATATCGGTACTTCCAATACCCAACCACATTTTTGGGTAAAGCCGGATCAGTGAGAAAGTGCACGTCTCTGTATCTGAATACTAAGCTGAGCATTATCTATGTGAAACTCCTCCCCGTTTGCCTATCTGACGTGCCGCGGCAAAGGAAGGAACTGCGTAGGGAAGGGCTCTGGAGCCACATTCGGCTCTTCATCCTCCTTGTTGTGGCTCCAGACAATTTTTCTGTAAAGCTGACCATACACCTTTAGATCTCTCTGTCAGATATCCTTTAGATCTACCAACAACTATGTAGTGCCGGGTCCTCTGCGATTGAACACAGGTAGACTTGATGGGTTAGAAAGTCCCTCATATTACATGGTTTTGGTAAAACAAGGAGATCTAAAGGAAATCTGACAGAGAAATCTAAAGGTGTATGGGGGCCCTTAGATGGGGCAAAATGGTTTGTTCGGAACAGTCTCATGTCTCAAACTAGTTTTTCCATTGATTTGCAAGTCAGGAACTTTTCTATTCTATGCTGAGCTGTATCGGAGTTGTAAAAGAAAACGGCTTTACATGATGTACTTTGGTTTTTTTTCAGGTTTTTCTGCTCATCCCATTAAATGGTCAAAAAGTTTGAAAGATTGTGAACTTGCACAGGTTGCTCCAGCCAAAAGGCCAGTGCCAGGGGGGAGGTCTGTACCGCAGCAGAGTGTCAGGGCTGAACTTTTATCATGTGTCTATACCCTAGCAATACCCATTCTCTGATCACACTGACCAACTTATGGAGAGACACAACCAGTCAAATATAAAGTGAATATGCAGCATGTTCCAGCAGAGTGTGCAGGACTGGTCCATGCAGTATTCATTCTATATTCCTCCAGCCAAAAGGCCAGTGCCAGGAGGAAGGTCCTTGTTCCAGCAGAGTGTCAGGACTGGACCATGCAGTATTCATTCTATATTCCACAAGCCCAGGGGGGAGGTCTGTGCCGCAGCAGAGTGTCAGGGCTGAAACTTTATCATGTGTCACTAGCTGTACCCATCCTCAGAACACACTGACCAACTTACAGAGAGACACGTTTTACAATCTGGCACTAACAAGCTGGCCATAGACGCCTCGATTTCCCCGAGATCGATTCTTCAAAGATTGGCACATGTGATTGAGTCTTCGATCATAATTCATAAATGGATGGAAAAGTGCACCATTTTCTGGATCCGATAAATCGCCAATTTATCGCCGATCGATCGGTGACGTAACTATACAAAAGATGCGTTCGGAAATGATAGAAGTGGGATATGGTCTCCATAGGTCGAGCAATAAAAACGATTGCAAATCTCTAACAACGTCCTTCGATCGACAAAAAGGTTTAGATCTGTCTGATCGATCAAAGGGGTGAGAAATCACACAGAATATCGATTGTTCACAGATCAATGCATGCATAAAGCGAGTGATCAGTCGATCTCTCAGAAAAGTCGAGACACCCATGGCCAGCTTTACCCATGAGCAGCTATTTACATGTGGAAGGAGATAGGAGTCTGCATGAACATTCTGCATTGCAATAAATACATTTTGTGACACAGACTCCTATTTCCTCCCACATGTAAATAGCTGCTCATGGGTAAAGCAGAATGTTAATGAAAACACACAACACATGCAATATCATTGTAAAATGTGTCTCTCCATAAGTTGGTCAGTGTGTTCAGAGAACGGGTACTGCTAATGCAGATAAGACCTCTTCTTGGCAGTGGCTTTTTGGCTTGGTTGGAGGGAACGGAACACATTTCTGCCTCCTGGGACTAAAACATATTCAGACCATAAGACGCAGGTACACTTTCCTTTTGATCTGAATGATAAAAGTGCGTCTTACAGTGCGAAGAATGCGGTGTATACCAATCCTGTTTCTTTCTTAGCAGACAGTTAACGAGCGAGGAATCCTCCCTAAAGAAATATGAAACAAAGCTTCCTTAACCTCCTGGGTGTTTGGCCCGAGTTAACTATGGAAAAACTTACCTGTCCGCCGGATTCGCCAATCGGTATGCCGATGCTTCCGGGTAGGCGGAGCCAAAGACCTGAGTGAGTGGGCTTGAGCAGGGTTAACCTCCTGGGTGTTACACACATGGCCAATCATGGCGGAGCACAACATGCTGCACCAGGATTTTCTACCCTCCCAGAGGTGCATCACTGGAGACGCTGGCGGGAGGGAGGGTAGAAAATCCTGGCGCAGCATGTTGTGCTCCGCCGTGGCGCGTGCCATGTGTGTAACACCCAGGAGGTTAACCCTGCTCAAGCCCACTCATTCTCTATTAAATAAAAAGGCACCTGAGAGAAAAGCTCAACTTCCGCTTCTCTGGAACGACAACCGAGAGGGTAGTAGTAGAGATGGTCGAATGTGAGCTGATTGCAAAGCCCCTGAACATGGTCTCATCACAATTGCTGGAGATGGATTGGGGGGAAAAAAGAGTTTTGCTCTAGCACATGCAGTTTTTGCATAAATTAAAGCGGTTTTACACTCAAAATAAAAACCAGACATACATTAAACAGACACAATGCTCACCTGTCAGCAGGTCAGATGCTGGGAAACTCCTACACAAAAAAACCCCACACTATACTCACTTCACTTGCTTGTAGTTCTCATGCTGGCAT
>CM070043.1:38776202-38787058 GCA_036250615.1 Ptychadena robeensis | reverse complement strand
CTGCCGACCAATGGGCGTGTGTGTATGCCGATCGGGGGAGCCCACATGGGGTGACAGATGGCTGACGCCCCACAGCTCGGCCGGACAGAGAACGGACATGTCCGATAATCCTCGGCCGATGCTGTTAGTGTCAGTGAAGACCGGCGTCTTGCTGTCAGCTCTGGTCCATTTTTTTCCGACTCCAGGGACCCAAAAATGTCTCCGACTCCACAGCCCTGGTAAATACTGGTATACAGCATGTTCCAGCAGACAGCCTAGACCAGGGGTAAGCAAACTCGTGGGTCACATTGGCTTCTTAAATAAAAAAAAAAGGGGCCAGTCCAAAAGCCTGTAATGGCCGACCCGCCATAGGTGTGCAAATTCCATGCATCACTAATGATGACTGCAATGTTCAAGGCAACGTTTGGACACCTAGCTATTATGTGCACTCATTGCAGAGAACAAGCAGAGGGGAGCATCATCTGTTCAACAAGGTTACAAAGGGCCAAAAAGGAAACCAAACGGGCCCCTGGCCTAGACCCACCATGGTTTCTGGGAGGGAAAAAAAGGAAAGAAAAATACTGAAAGACTCATTGCAGAGGCGAGAGAGAAAGAAGGCACTCTTCTGTGCTGGAACATGCTGTAAACCAGCATTTATTTAGGAGGATGGGCAGCGATGAGAGCTGGAGTGAGTCTCTGTAGGTCTCTGGCTTTAAACGCTGCCCCTCCTTTTGGGTAAACGGTACACAGCATGTTCCAGCAGAGAGCCTAGACGCACCATGGTTTTTGAGGTAAAAATCAAAATCAATCACAATTCTAATCACACCCATCCTTCCCTGATCTGGTCAGAGGGCTCATTCACATTATAAGGCAACACAGTGCTATTCTTTGCACTTGTTAGACTGGAACTCTGGTTTGCCATTTACACTGGTATGTGTTACATTGTGATGCTCTGCAATTTCTAACACTTGTATTGAAAGCAATAACAAATCGCCTGATGCGTACCGTATGTGTTGTACAATTCTGGTGAATAACACCTGTATGTATGTATATATATAATATACCCAGGGGGCACATAACTTTTTCAGTGAGCTCCTCAGAGGAGTACCAGGAGGTGGTGTTTGGTACTCACCCCATATGTGTAATTCTCCGTGGGTAAATACCAGGATACCAGGACTGTGGAGTCCGGTCGATAAATCCCCAACTCCCTCCGACTCCTCAGGTCAGATTCTTCTTCCGACTCCTCGACTCCGCCTCCTCTGTATGTAAATCTAATGTATGTATCCATCCATTGAATGAAAGGAAGCGACAATGCACCTAACCCAGAACTACACTGGCAAGAAACCAACACTGTAATGGCCAATTAAAGCAGAGAAAGGGAGTCAGCAGAAGATGCTGCTGCTTTTTCTTCCTAAGTCAGGCACCACGCTGTGATTGATCGGGGATCAATTGAACGAAATCAATGTTTAGAGTCCTGAACTAGTGGCAATCCCTTCCCTTCCTTAAGGGCTCCATACAACCCCCCGATGGTGGTTGCAGCCAGACCAGTCCTATTGTACCAGATTCAAGATGATGACGTCATCACGTTTTGCACCCCCGGTTCATTATGGGGTCCCCCTTCAGTCGGCCCTTTGTGTGCCGCCCTTTAGCTCGTCTCATCTGAAGCTAATGGCCGCATCGGCTTCCATCGCCAAGATTATCGACCTTCTGTTCTCCGGCCGCTGATCAGTGGGGGCGACAGGATCTGTCCCCCATGTGGGCACATGCCTATTAGCGACTGATTTTTCTGCTGACCGGCCTGTCGCGAGTCGCGCATGCCCGTCGGTCAGTTGCAAATCGGCCCCGCTTATCGGCATGTGTATGGCAGCATTATACAAGCGTCTCTAGTCCGGCAACAACATTTACTTCATTATCATTGTGAGTTAAGGCCGCCATACACGCCCCGCGCGGCGGCCGATTTTGGCTGCCGAGACAACTCTTGTGCTGAAGGGGCCCGGACAATTTAGCTGTACGGGGCCCTATGATTTCTGATGATTTCCCTTTTGGAATTGCACCCACAAATTTCCCCCTTTACCCAAATTTATTCTGGAGTCTACGACTGGGCGGGTTAATAACAGGTTATTGGTTACGGTTTTGGCCGGGGCTATTAACCTCCCTAGCGCACTGCCCGTATCGCGCCGTTGTACGGGCAATCGAGGCAGTGTACACAGTACACTGCCTGTCATTTCCTGTCTCTGGCCGCCGCTCTTCACACAGCTGGTGTCATTATTGACACCAGCTGCGTGAGAGGGAAAGCTGGCGCTCCTCCATTAACATGGAGGTCTATGGCCGAAACCCCAGAAATGCTGCAGAAATGAAGACAATCGCTGCAGCTTTCCGGGGAGGCATAGGGTCTTCCCGATGCCGGCTTCCTGTGCGGTTGAGACGACCCTGGACGGCGGTTCGTCTCAACCACTAGAGAGGTTAAGAATTGAACAGTCAGGTCCAAATTTTGGGGATGTATCCTTAGAAGATGGTATCTGCATTATAGTGTCTGTATATTAATTCTTCAAAATATATTTTTTATTCCTTAATTTAATGAGATACCTCGTCAATGTCCGAAAGAAGCAGAAATCACAATAGTGACATTTACTTGTATCCCTTCCGCAGGTCACACCTTGAGGAGAACCAGAAGACCATTCGGAGACGGAGGGTTTTCCCCTATAGGGAGAGGACGGATTCCACAGGCTCCAGTTCTATTTATTTTACCTCTAGTTCGGGGGCTTTTCATACAGATGTGGAGAGTGAAGGCGGGTAAGTGCTACCAGAAGGTCATATTATTTTTATGGGACATCATAAATCAAAACGTCATCCATCATTTCGTGCATGAGGCACCAGACTTGCGAGTCACATAGAGACTTGCTCTGACTCTTAGAGCTGTCCCCCCTGTTAAGTAAATACCGGTATACAGCATGTTCCAGCAACAGTCTGGAGAAGCGCACCATGTTTTGTTTTTTTGAGGAAAATTAAGGAAAAGATATGACTTGCAGAAAGACTCATTGCGGGCTCTCGGCGGTGCCTCCCCTCTTCTGAGATTCTTTCTGTTTTTTTTCCTTGGTTCTCCTCCCAAAAACCCTGGTGCATCTCTCCAGACTGTCTGCTGGAACATGCTGTATGTCGGTATTTACTCGGTTTTTAAGCTGATTCGATTGTAAATCGCTTCACACACACCTGGTACGATAGACCAGAAGTGATCGAATTCAAACATAAAGTCGATCGAAATGTGATCAGACATGTTGGCAAATTTTAGTTGCTCGAAAAAATCGCCAGATACTTGTACAACCGATTTGTATGCGATCACGCTGGGTGGCGGTATGACATTGATCCATGTTAGACTGCCAGTCGATATTAAAATCGAACAACATGATCAAATTTAATATCAATTGTGCAAAAGTTGACCCGTGTTTGGCTAGCTTAATTGCTGCCCCTCCTCCCTCCTGAGAACTGGGGGGGGGCTAATTGAGTACTAACAACTGGGGCGCTCCGTTGTCTGGGCGGGCCGCAGCTAAATGTTTACATGTAGAAATTTATGTCACTGGATAAACGCAGGACACAGGAATCACTATGAAAGGTTGACAGTTCAGTTTGGGGGGTGACACTGGGAATGTAAATGACTAATCCCAAAATAAACGATTGGACTTCTACGCGTGTGCGAGATCTGGGGGTGAAAGTCAGAGTAGGCATAGGTAAGGGTAAAAGCTGACATGAGGAAAAGCTCACTATGTGACCAGTGGGTATATGACGATTGAAAGGATTGAAATTTTGGACTGCAGGTATAGGTCTCGGGGGTTTGTTAGTTACCAACCCAGAAAATGTGAGGGTTGCACTCTGAGGTATTAGAGGGGGGGGGGGGGGGGTCACACTACTGAGTATGAGATCTGGGGGTCACACAATGAGGTATGAGATCTGGGGGGTCACATACTGAGGTATGAGATTGGGGGTCACACTATGAGGTGGAAGATCTGGGGGGTCACACTACTGAGGTATGAGGATCCTGGGGGGTCACACTAACTGAGGTATAGATTCTGGGGGGGTCACACTACTGGGTATGAGATCTGGGGGTCACACTACTGAGGTATGAGAATCTGGAGGTCACACTTACTGAGTATGAGATCTGGGTTCACACTACTGAGGTATGAGATCTGGGGTCCACACTAATGAGGTATGAGATCTGGGGGTCACCACTACTGAGGTATGAGATCTGGGGGGTCACACTTACTGAGGTATGAAGACTGGGGGTCAACTACTGAGGTATGAGATCGGGGGGGGGGAGGGGTCACACTACTGAGTTATGAGATATGGGGGGTCACACTACTTGAGGTAGAGATCTGGGGGTCACACACGAGGTATGAGATCTGGATGGAGGTCACCACTCTGAGTTATGAGATCTGGGGGGTCACATACTGAGGTATTAGATCTGGGGTCAAACTACTGGAGGTTGAGATCCTGGGGGGGTCACACTACGAGGTATGAGATCGGGGGTCACACTACTGAGGTATGCGATCTGGGGGTCACACTACTGAGGTATGAGATGCTGGGGGTCACACTTACTGAGGTTATGAGATCTGGGGGTCACATACTGAGGGTATGAGATATGGGGGGTCACACGAACTGAGGTTGAGATCTGGGGTTAACACTACGGAGGTATGAGATCTGGGGGCCGGGCCGTTCAAACTACTGAGGTATGAGATCTGGGGGTCAACACTAATGAAGGTATGAGATTTGGGGGTTCAACTGAGGTATTGACTGGGGGGTCACACATGAGGTATGAGATCTGGGGGGTCACACTACTTAGGTATGAGATCTGGGGGTCACCACTGACTGAGGTATGAGATCTGGGGGGTCACACTACTGAGGTATGAGATCTGGGGGTCACATACGGAGGTATGGGATATGGGGGCACACTACTGAGGTTATGAGATCTGGGGGGTCACACTACTGAGGTATGGATCTGGGGGGGTCCATTAGGGGTCACACACGGACGGTTATGAGATTCTGGGGGGGTCACACTACTGAGGTATGAGATTGGGGGGGTCACACTACTGAGTTAATGAGATTCTGGGGGGGGGGTCAAACTACTGAGGTTGAGATCTGGGGTGTTCACACTACTGAGGTATGAGACTGGGGGTAACCACTACTGAAGATGAGATTCTGGGGGCGGTTCACTACTGAGGTAATGAGATCTGGGGTTCACACTTACTGAGGTATGAGATATGGGGGGGTCCACACTACGAGGTATGAGATTGGGGGGTCCACACTTACTGAGGTATGAGATCGTAGGTCACACTACTTGAGGTTATGAGATCTGGGGGTCACACTACTGAGTTTATGAGATCGGGGGGCACCACTCTGAGGTATGAGATCTGGGGGGTCACACTACTGAGGTATGAGATGGGGGTCACACACTGAGGTATTGAGATACGGGGGGTCACACTACTGAGGTATGAGCTCTGGGGGGGAAGGGCGGACGCTACTGAGGTATGAGATCTGGGGGGTCTCGCTACTGAGGTATGAGATTGGGGGGTACACTACTGAGGATGAGATCTGGGGGGTCACACTACTGGAGGTATGAGCTCTGGGGGGTCACACTTCTGAGGTATGAGATCTGATGGGTCACACTACTGAGGTATGAGATTGGGGGACACAATAGAGTATGAGATTAGGGGGTCACACTACTGAGGTATGAGAATATGGGGGGGTAACACTACTGAGGTATGAGATCTGTGGGGGGTCACACTACTGAGGTATGAGATCTGGGGGCTGGTCACACTATGAGGTGTGAGATCTGGGGGGGGTCCACACTACTGAGGCTATGAGATCTGGGGTTACACTACGGAGGTGGAGATCTGGGGGGTACAATATGAGTAGGTATGCGATATGTGGGCTGTCAACTACTGAGGTAGAGATCTGGGGGGTCACACTACTGAGGTATGAGATATGGGGGTCACCCACTACTGAGGTTATGGGTCTGGAGGTCACCCTCACTGAGGTATGAGATCTTGGGGGTCACACTACTGAGGTATGAGATCTGGGGGTCACATATGAGGTGATGAGATCGGGGGGGTACACACTACTGAGGTATGAGATCTGGGGGGTCACACTACTGCGGTATGAGATATGGGGGTCTCAAACTATGAGGTAGTGAGATCTGGGGGGGGGGGGGTCACACTACTGAGGTATGAGATTCTGGGGGGTCACATACGAGGTATGAGATCTGGGGGTCACACTACTGAGGTTTATGAAGATCTGGGGGGGTCACACTACTGAGGTATGAGCTCGGGGGGTCACACATGAGGTATGAGATTCTGAGGTCACACTACTGAGGTATGAGATCTGGGGTCACACTACTGAGTTCTGAGATCTGGGGGTCCCACACCTCTGAGGTATGAGATCTGGGGGGTACAATACTGAGGTATGAGATCTGGGGTCACAATACTGAGGTATGAGATCTGGGGTCACACTTATGAGGTATGAGATCTGGGGGGTCACGGCTACTGAGGTATGAGATTCTGGGGGGTCTGCGCTACGGAGGTCTGAGATCTGGGGGGGGTCACATATGAGGTATGAGATATGGGGGTCACACTACTGAGTATGAGATCTGGGGGGTCACCACGTCTGACGGTATGAGTCTGATGGGTCACACATACTGAGGTATGAGAATCTGGGGGACACAATCGAGGTATGAGATATGGGGGGTCACATACTGAGTATGAGATCTGGGGGGGTCACACTACTGAGGGTATGAATCTGGGGGTCACGCTACTGAGGTATGAGATTCTGGGGGGTCACAATACTGAGGTGTGAGATCTGGGGGGTCACACTACGAGGTATGAGCTCTGGGGGTCACACTACTGAGCGTGTGGATCTGGGGGGTCACAATACGGAAGGTATGAAGATTGGGGGGGTCACCACTACTGAGGTATGAGATCTGGGGCGGTCCACACTACGGAGGTTATGAGATTGGGGGTTCACACTAATGAGGTATGAGATTGGAGGTCACACTATGAGGTAGAGATCTGGGGGGTCACATAAGGAGGTATGAAGATCTGGTGTTCACCTACGAGGTATGAGATTGGGGGTCACACTACTGCGGTATGAGATCGGGGGTCACACTACTGAGGTATGAGATCTGGGGGTCACCACTACTGAGGTATGAGATCTGGGGGGGGGAGGGGTCACATACCGAGGTATGAGATATGGAGGGTTAACTACGGAGGTATGAGATTCGGGGGGCGTCACACTATGAGGTATGAGATTGGGGGTCACACTACTGAGGTATGAGATTGGGGGTTCACACTGAGGTATGTGATCGGGGCGTCACACTAATGAAGGTATGAGATCTGGGGGGTCACACTACTGAGGTATGAGATACTGGGGGGTCACACTACTGAGGTATGAGATCTGGGGGGTCACACTACTGAGGTATGAGATTCTGCGGGGGTCACACTACGGAGTTATGAGATCTGGGGGTAACACTACTAGGTATGCGATCTGGGGGGGTCATGGTCGAACACTACTGAGGTATGAGATCTGGGGGGTACACTAATGAGTATGAGATTGGGGGGTCACACTACTGAGGTCTGAGATTTGGGGGGGTACCAACTACTGAGGTATGAGATCGTGGGGGGGGGGGTCAACAATGAGGTATGAGATCTGGGGGGTCACATTACTGAGGTATGGATCTGGGGGGTCACACTACTGAAGTATGAGATCTGGGGTTACACACTGAGGTATGAGCTCTGGGGTTCACACTACTGAGGTATGAGATCTGGGGGGGGTCACACTAATGAGGTATGAGATATGGGGGGTCACACTACTGAGGTATGAGATCTGGAGGGTCACCACTACTGCAGGTATGAGATCTGGGGTAACCACCTACGGAGTTATGAGATCTGGGGGTCACACTTATGGGTATGAGAGCTGGGGGTCACAATATGGAGGTATGAGAGTCTGGGGGTCACACACTGAGGTATAGATCTGGGGGTCACACTACTGAGGTTGAGACTGGGGGGGTCACGCTACTGAGGTATGAGATCTGGGGGGTCTCGCAATGAGGTACTTGAGCTATGGGGGGGTCACACTACTGAGGTATGAGAGCTGGGGTCACACTACTGAGTATGAGATCTGGGGGGGTCACACTTCGAGGTATGAGATCTGATGGGTCACATACTGAGGTATGCGATCTGGGGGAAACATATAGAGGTTGAAGATCTGGGGGTCAACACTACTGAGGTATGAGATCTGGGGGGGGGTCACCACTACTGCTGTCTGAGATCTGGGGGGTCACACTACTGAGGTAGGAGATCGTGGGTGACATACGTGAGGTATGAGATCTGGGGGGGGGTCCCATACAGAGGTATGAGAAGCTGGGGGGTCACCACTTATGAGGTATGAGATTTGGGGGGTGGTCACCACTACTGAGGTATGAGATATGGGGGTCACACTACTGAGGTATGAGATCTGGGGGGGAGGGTTCCATATGATGTATGAGTCTGGGGGTCACACTACTGAGGTATGAGATCTGGGGGTCACATACTGAGGTATTGAGATCTGGGGGGGGGTCACATACTGAGATGAAGGAAGCGGGTGGTCACAATTCGAGGTATGAGATATGGGGGGGTCACACCTACTGATGGTATGAGATCTGGGGGGCTCCCCAAATTACTGAGGTATGAGTCTGGGGGAGGACACACGGTGTTGTTCTACTGTGAGAGTTAAATTGTGACCCAAAGCCAGCTGGTGACCTGTGGATGGAGGCCGCTAATGGAGGAATTCATCGGAAAAAGGGAGGTCCAAATCTGCAGCAGCATCTACACATGCAGGAGGCTAACGCAGAGGACAGTTGAGGGAGACAGTGAGGAAGACCACCACATATGGGGTGAGGACCAAACACCACCTCTGGTACTCCTCTGAGGAGCTCACTGAAAAGTTATGTGCCCCCTGGGTATATTATATATATACATACATACAGGTTGTTATTCACCAGAATTGTACAACACATACGGTACGCCTATCAGGCGATTTGTTATTGATTTCAATACAAGTGTAGAAATTGCAGAGCATAAAATTGTAACACCATACCAGGTAAAAAATGGCAAACCAGAGTTCCAGTCTAACAAGTGCAAAGAATAGAACTTGTGTTGCTCTTATAATGTGAATGAGCCCTCTGACAGATCGGAAGGATAGGGGTGTGATTAGATAGACATTGTGTGATTGATTTTGATGTTTGCCCTCAAAAACCATGGTGCGGTAAGGATCTAGGCTGGAACATGCTGTTGTAACGTTACCCACAGGAGGTCAGTTCGTTTAAAGCCAGAGACCTACAGAGACTCAATCCAGCTCTCATCGCTGCCACCTCCTAATAAATGCTGGTTGTACAGCATGTTCCAGCACAGGAAGAGTGCCTTCTTTCTCTCTCGCCTCTGCATGAGTCTTTCAGTATTTTTCTTCCTTTTTTCCCTCAGGAAAACCATGGTGGGTCTAGGCAAGGGGCCCGTTTGGTTCCTTTTTGGCCCTTGTAACCTTGTTGAACAGATGATGATCCCCTCTGCTTGTTCTCTGCAAGAGGTCACATAATAGCTAGCGTGTCCAAACCGTTGCCGTGACATTGCAGTATTCATTAGTGATGCCATGGAATTTGAACACACCTAGGCGGGTCGGCCATTACAGGCTTTTGGACTGGCCCTTTTTTTGTTTTTATTTAAGAAGCCAAGTGACCCACTAGTTTGCTACCCCTGGTCTAGGCTGTCTGCTGGAACATGCTGTTACCAGTTATTTACGCAGGGATGTGGAGTCGGGGACATTTGGGTCCCTGGCAGTCGGAAAGAAAAAAAAAAAAAAAAAAATGGGACAGAGCTGACAGCAAGACGACGGTCTCACTGACACTACACAGCATGAGGCCGAGGATTATGGGAAATGTCAGTTCTCTGTCAGGCGAAGCTGTGGGGCGTCAGCCATCTGTAACCCAATGTGGGGCTCCCCCGACGGATTTACACACACGCCCATTGGCTCGGCAGCCAAAATCGGCCGCCGCGCGGGGCGTGTATGGCGGCCTTAACTCACAATGATAATGAAGTAAATGTTGTTGCCGGACTAGAGACGCTTGTATAATGCTGCCATACACATGCCGATAAGCGGGGCCGATTTGCAACTGACCGACGGGCATGCGCGACTCGCGACAGGCCGGTCAGCAGAAAAATCAGTCGCTAATAGGCATGTGCCCACATGGGGGACAGATCCTGTCGCCCCCACTGATCAGCGGCCGGAGAACAGAAGGTCGATAATCTTGGCGATGGAAGCCGATGCGGCCATTAGCTTCAGATGAGACGAGCTAAAGGGCGGCACACAAAGGGCCGACTGAAGGGGGACCCCATAATGAACCGGGGGTGCAAAACGTGATGACGTCATCATCTTGAATCTGGTACAATAGGACTGGTCTGGCTGCAACCACCATCGGGGGGTTGTATGGAGCCCTTAAGGAAGGGAAGGGATTGCCACTAGTTCAGGACTCTAAACATTGATTTCGTTCAATTGATCCCCGATCAATCACAGCGTGGTGCCTGACTTAGGAAGAAAAAGCAGCAGCATCTTCTGCTGACTCCCTTTCTCTGCTTTAATTGGCCATTACAGTGTTGGTTTCTTGCCAGTGTAGTTCTGGGTTAGGTGCATTGTCGCTTCCTTTCATTCAATGGATGGATACATACATTAGATTTACATACAGAGGAGGCGGAGTCGAGGAGTCGGAAGAAGAATCTGACCTGAGGAGTCGGAGGGAGTTGGGGATTTATCGACCGGACTCCACAGTCCTGGTATCCTGGTATTTACCCACGGAGAATTAC
>CM070043.1:38707457-38723044 GCA_036250615.1 Ptychadena robeensis | reverse complement strand
CAGGGAGGACCCGGCACTACATAGCAGTGATATGTTCCTTCCAATCACTATGTATTCTATGAGAGAGGCCCCGGCACTACATAGTTGTTGGTAGATCTAAAGGAAATTGTACGAAGTGTATGGGGGGGCCTAATGGAACAAAAGACTGTGAGTAATGTCTGTACTAATGGTCTGTTGACTTCTTTTCTTTTAAATAATTCTATTGTTTAACAAAAAGTTACAAATATATACTCCGTTTAGTCAATACAGTAATAGCAGTATACACACGTTGTTTGGGGTCTGTAGGGAATTTCTGTTGTTAGTTTTGATTAATAGGCAGTCACCACATATTAAGGAGGAAAACACGAATCCACTGAGGACCTTGTTAGCACTGTTTGTATATGAAATGTGATAAACATGCAGAAGATGAGACCTATATAGAGGAAGTGTTCGCCCCCCCCTAAGAGGCATTACCTGGTCACACACGTTGGGTCGGGGTATATTATTGGACATTGACCAACATCACTAAGAATAACGGATCCTCTCTAGCTGTCCTGTCTCATATCTTCTCTTTATAGATATAAAGGTATTTGGCACTTTTTAACATTCTCTATTAGAATAAAAGATATTTCAGGACCATGTATGACTTATTTTCTTCAAAGCAATATGGGAATCTTAAACAGATTACAAAGATTTCATTTGTCACCAACTCAAGGGCCCTTCACCATACTTCTCCAACAAAAATATATTGTAATATTGAGGAGACCGGGGATGCAAGGACTGGGCAAATTAGGCAAACCCTGCGACCAGCCGCGCCTCATCACTGACACCATGCATGCAAGAATGAGCCAGACGTACATCGATAGCCACTGGGTCAGCAGGTAAGAGTGTGGCTTGAGGTGACCCCTTTAAGGATCCCCATACACCTTTAGATTTCTCTGTCAGATTTCCTTTAGATCTACTTTTGTTTTACCAAAACCATGTTATGTGAGGGACTTTCTAAACCATCAAGTCTACCTGTGTTCAATCGCAGAGGACCCGGCGTTACATAGTTGTTGGTAAATCTAAAGGAGATCTAAAGGTGTATGGCCAGCTTTAGTCTGGGAGGTTAAGATAGGAAGGATGTCAGGGCGGCGGGATGCCAGCATCTGCAGGCGCACACACGCTCCCACCTCTCCTTCCGTCCAACAAGGCACAGTGCATCAACATAATTGGGTTGTTACCCGTTGTCACCGCAGGGTTAGTTGCTTTATCCAAGCCGGGTTTTTGTGTCCACCTTCTGCATACATGGGGAGAGCTAGAGTGCATACATGGGTGGCATTGCACCTGATAATAGGCCTCTGGCATCTGCTCCCATATATAAACCTGGATGGTGCATGGCTGCCCTGCCTGTGATAGTGTCAGATTCCTGAACTACTGGGTTCCTTGTAGAATCAGTTGGTGAGCTCTACAGATTACATTGTGTATGACCCCTGCATGCTTTCAGACTACTCTTTGGATTAACCCCTGGATATTGTGTTTGCTTGGACTGATCCTCTGTGTATGACCCCTGCTTGCCTCTGGACTACTCTGATTAACCCTTGAATACTGTGTTTGGTTGGACTGATCCTCTGTGTATGACTCCTGCTTGCCTCTGGACTACTCGTCTGATTAACCCTTGGATACTGTGTTTGGTTGGACTGATCCTCTGTGTATGAATCCTGCTTGCCTTTGGACTACTCCTCTGATTAACCCTTGGATACTGTGTTTGGTTGGACTGATCCTCTGTGTATGACCCCTGCTTGCCTTTTGACTACTTTTCTGATGATTAACCCTTGGATACTGTATTTGGTTGGACTAATCCTCTGTGTATGACCCTTGCTGTGAGCCTGGACTTACTTCTACCTTTGTTCCTGTATTTACTCCCTAGGGGGTCCCTATAGGGTTTCACCAGTCTTCAGCTCTTGCTCTTGTTCATGCGGGGCCTTGTCTATAGGTGGAGAGCGGAGATTGGGGTATCTCATCTGACCTGTAGATCGGTGATTCCTCGGAGATCCTCACAGATAAGATCACAAATCATAGAAAATGTCATAGTCACTATATATGAGCTATGAGGATATTCAATCTTTGAAGGTTTATCCTGGAAAAGGGTGATATATAGGAGAATTAGCTATGATGCAATGAATAAATACCTGAACATAGATCTGCACCCTATAGAAATATATCAACAGTTTTTTACATTTTCTTCTAGTATTTAAAGTATTCCCAAGTGTGGCAAGATGAATCAGTTGTGTCCTCCGGTGATGTCCATCGGACTCCTGTGTCTCCTGGCATCATTGATGACGGTGGGGATCCTTATCAATGCCAGGAATGTGCAGTGGCGCATGATTGGTCGGGGAATTTAAACCGATTACAAATAACCTGTTTATATTTATTATATTGGTTTAAAAAAAAATCATACAGCCAAGGAGATAACGAGTACTCTCTGTGGATTTGATCCCCTACTATTGATCTAGTCTGCAAAGATATTTTGGACTCTTAAGCAGGGTACAGACCTGCAGATATGGGCCAAATCGATGGCAGTTTCGAGCGTCGTGCGAGCTCACGGCCATCTATCTGGCCCATATCATATGCGCCTATAGCCGTTTTCCAAACAGCCATATCAGACATGACCGTAAATACGGCCGATGTGCGATGCTTTGCATAGAGACTGGTCACCAGAAAAAGCTTCAGCTGAGCTGAGGAGAGCAGAACCGTCTCCTCAGCTCCTTCGATATCTGACAGCAGTGGGATGATGTCATTACGCTGCTGATGGGTACATCAGATGGCTCCAATATCCAGCCATCTGTAACTTGCTTTACCCTGTCTCCCCGATGATAAGACACTGTATTATATTTTTGGAAACGCCTAGGTCTTATCTTCAGGGGGATGTCTTATTCTGATCACTCTGTGCCATTCATTGTCCCCTTCTGATCACTCTGTGCCATTCATTGTCCCCTTCTGATCACTCTGTGCCAGTCATTGTCCCCTTCTGATCACTCTGTGCCAATCATTGTCCCCTTCTGATCACTCCGTGCCAATCATTGTCCCCTTCTGATCACTGTGCCAATCATTGTCCACTTCTGATCACTCTGTGCCAATCATTGCCCCCTTCTGATCACTCTGTGCCAATCATTGTACCCTTCACTGAGTTCTGATACGGCCGGGTAACAGACTCCGTTACGGCAGGGATCAGCAGCTTGCTTCTCCTTCCTGCAGCCAGCGCTGACAGTTACCCATTGTACCCCCCGAATGCGAGATTCTAATTGGGGGGGGGGCACTTATTTTAAAGTTTTGGGCAAAAATTGGGGGGTGGCTTATTTGATGGGGATGGCTGATCATAGGGGAAACAGGGTAGAAGAAGAATGGTGCCTTAAAAGCCCAGTATTCTTTGCAGAACCAACTGATAAAACTATGAGGGTCATTGACCCGACAAGAGCCCAATGTATTTACTAGCTGGTGCCTGCCACACCCTCGGCAGGTCGCCCCATAAGGATACCCAACAATCTCATCATGGACACCTTCCTGGACCCGCCGGCTGTGACGAAGACCAGAAAACAACAAAAACCGTAGAGCAAAAGAGGGAGGGCGGGGTCGATTCTTCAGCCAAAGAGGCCGTTTTACCCCGTGCGGCCCCGCCTTGATTGAAGACGCCGCTGACGCTGGGACCGACTTCTCCTGCAGACCCGCCCCAGTCAGGAACTCCTGCATCGAGGTGCCCTGGCTGGGGGTGCTGATTCTGCTACCTAGTCAAGAGACCTAAAGGGGTACTCCGCACAGTTGTCTGATTGAGCAGACGGCCACTCTTACAAGGAGCCTGCTTCATCCGGTCTACCCAGAAGACAGTAAAGATTGGGACTACTCTGAAAGAGGAAAAAATTAGCCTGAGAGGTACTTTGACCCAACCTTGGCTCCCTATCCTTCCTTCCCATTTGATGTGTCATAAAAGAGTTTATGCAGCATATCTGATGTCTCTGAGAACCTTCATTGCCACGACCCAGTCCCACAACACGTCCAGCAGCTCCTGCGGGGTGACTGCTACAAGAACCCCTCATTATCGGTTTCTTAGAAAACACTGCTGATTGGCATTCTCAATACATTTTATATTTCATAACTACCTTTGCCCACAGATCTTCTGAAATTTCATGCTTTCCCCTTGTGTAAATACCTTCTGTTTTAAGAAGGCGTGATTGTGCTATGCACTGCTCGAGTTGAGGGCTTTTTGATTCCTTTCATCCCTTCTCACCATAACCGTCACTGGTACTTCTTTTTGTTCGGCTTCCAAGCCCCACACCATAGAGCCATGGTTTCCATGCACTGCACTGATGATGGCCAAGGAGCCTGAAACAGCTGTATGCAGTTTGGAATTAATGGCTCTGTACCAAAAAGGCTATGTATACACTGTACACCAGCGGTTTCTGGATGTGCATCTGGCTGATGGGGCGAAAAGGAATAATTTGCATGGCTCCGCCCACTGTCCCAAAACGAGGGCTTCCACCTAAAGTTTTTGGATTTGTGCTGGATTGGGCCGTGTAAATACCTTCTGTTTTAAGAAGGCTTGACTGTGCTATGCTTTCCCCTTAGAATCCAAAAAACATCAGTGCAGCACTGGATGAAGAGTGCAAGGGTCTTTCAGGGGTCCAGAAAGTCATGTGACGTCATCATGCTGCTGCTGAGCTGCCCCAATAACAGCAGCCATCTGGGAGACCCCAATCAAATGAAAAGGTAATCAAACAAGAAGCTCTGGGTGGCTCAGATTTTTTATAGTTTAGAGGACAATCGAGCGTCATGAGCTCTGCTAACCATGAGTGACAGTGTGTGTTCTCATTCATATTCTCTGACAAATGGCTTTTTACAACCAATGTAATTCTATTAATGTGTATAAGTTTTTACTTACATACCCAGGGGTGCACATAAGTGGTACTCAGGTACTCACCCCAGGGGCCAAAATCTAGCTCTGCGTACCGGCATTATTGTTACACAGCTCATATGTGTACTAACAAGCACTCCGTGTCTGGGCGGCCGCAGCTAAATGTTACATGCATACCAATTAGGAGGCTGACGCAGAGGACAGTGAGGGAGACAGTGAGGAATACCACCCTACATATGGGGTGAGTACCAAACACCATCTCCTGGTACTCATCTGAGGAGCTCACTAACAGTTTTGCCTCACACTGAAATATAAGGCATCCCCCCAAAAATTAGGCACCCCCGAAGATATGGTACTGTAACTCTGGACAGGGGGGGATCAGAGGGGGCAATCACAATGACACAGGGGGTTCAGAAGAGGACAATCACAATGAAACGGGGATTAGAGGGGGAATCACAATGACACAGGAGATTCAGAAGGGGTTACTAAAATGGTAACCCCCCCTCTGAGTCATTTTAAGTGACCCCCCCCCACCCTAATACCCCAGTGTCTTATTCTTCTTCATGGAAAAATAAGACATCCCCCGAAAATAAGATGTAGGGCCTCTTTGGGAGCAAAAATTTATACAAGACCCTGTCTGATTTTCAGGGACACCCGGTAGGAGGCCAGACGATGATGTCAAGGATCGGGAATAGCCATAGATCATTTAGGAAAGGACTGATTAGGGTTCCTGATGTTAAACATAAAATATACAAAGTCTTCCAGTAACGAATGTTTCTCTCTCAGGTATTCCCCCGATCTGTCTGAAATGAACGAGACAATCGTAACCAATTTCATCCTTTTAGCGTTTTCGGATTTGGGCCAGTTCCAGCCGCTGTTATTCTTTGTGTTCCTGGCCACCTATGTGACGTGCATCGCGGGTAACATCTCCATCATGGTCCTGGTGAATGGCGAGCCGTCACTTCGCACCCCCATGTACTTCTTCATCAGCCTATTCTCTGTCTTAGAGATCATGTTCGTGTCTGTCACCATCCCAAAACTATTGTCTAATCTGATCGCTGCGAATAACCTCATCTCCATGGGCGGATGCTTGGCTCAGATGTATGTATTTAACTCTCTAGGTGTGACGGAATGCTACCTCCTCGCTGTCATGGTCTATGACCGCCAGGTGGCCATCAACAATCCTTTACGTTACTCATTATTAATGAGCGCGAGTTTTTGTGCTGAGTTGGCGATTTTTCCGTGGGTCGTTGGATTCGGTAGCGTTATAATCCCCACCTTCTTCACGGCGCGTTTGGAGTTCTGCGGCCCGAACGTCATCGATCACTTTTTCTGTGACTTGGCTCCGCTGCAGAAGTTGTCGTGCTCCGATCCTTTGGTTAGTAGTTTGGCCACGAGTGCTGTGGCGGTAGTCGATGTCATTGCGCCATTCCTTGCAATAATCGGACTATACGGCCATATCATTACGACCATCTCCAGGATACGCAGTGATGAGGGCAAACAGAAAGCTTTCTCTACTTGCACGTCTCACCTCATCGTAGCCGGCCTCTTCTTCGGCACTGCCATTATCGTGTACGTCAAACCAAAAGGAACCAACTACGATAAATACCTTGCGTTCATGTACACGGCGTTCACACCCATGATCAACCCTTACATCTACACCTTACGGAACCGAGATGTGAAGAAAGCCTTCCAGAAACGTCTTCCCAAAGCAGTTTTATTCTAAATGGCTGTTACCATTAACCCCCCTGCCGTTCCTGGCGGTCCCAGCTCGTCCTGTCAGAACTGCACTGAACGAGCTGGGTTTGTCAGGCGGAGATCGGATACACAGGAGCGCAAACTCCCTGATCCGTGTGGCTTCGATCTAATGAAGAGGCAGCTGCAGAGAATGGATCTCTCCCTCCACCCACCCCCATGCCCTCTCCATGTGATGATGTCACATCGGGGCGCGGGCAGGAGTTTTAAAAAAAAAACAAAAACATTTGAATAGTATTTTCTGCATTGAAAACACAATCAATGTGATTCCCAATGTAAAACACTCACCTGTATAAATGATCCGGTGTCCCCATGTCCTCTACAGCTTCATTCTGCTTCTCCCCCGATGTGACGTTCTGTTCCTGAATGTAATACACTGACTTCAATGTATTACAATGCTCTCCTATGTAACCTGGCACATTGCAGCGCCATCTAGTGGGCGCAGTGCTCATTTACCTGATACAGTGACTGATTGAAATCTTCATTATGTGATATTGGGAGTTATTCTCAAAGCGTCTGAACATGTTATTATATCCATGGCGTCTACCAGACTTTGGGAAGTTACAGGCCTACAAGGTAAAAAAAAACTTTTTCCATTAAAGTCTATGGTGCGCTTTTGGTACAGAAATCTGTCCCTCAGCAGTGCGCCAGGGAGGTTAAAGCAGTAGTTCCCAAACTGAGGGGGCGTGGAGGTATTCCGGGGGGGGGGGGGGGGGGGGGGGGGGGGGGGGGGGGGGGGGGCACAGCTAAGCTAAGGTGGCACTTGGAGCTCTCTATGTGGGAATCATGCTGTCAGCCAGAGAGAGGGGAGAGAGATATCTCCCTGCTGTCAGTTCTCTTCTCCCTCTGCAAATTGCACACAGTCCATTCACTCTACCACTTGAGGTATGATGATGCTCGAACAACCTTAACACATAGGATAAAGTGAGCAATCCCATCCAGCCCGGAGAAACAATGACATCCAGGACTAATGACGTTAATGAATACATTTTGAAAATTTTCTGTTTTGACTTGGACACTATGATTGGACTTTGATTTTACTTTTGGACTGATTACAGATTTGGTTTCCCTGTTGGGGGGGTACAACAATGTGAAAATCATCCCCTCGCCTTTACAGCTTGTTAAGCAAAAAAGTTATGGTTGGGGGCAACAGTTGAATCTAGTTGCCAAACCATAAAGTTGTGAAAGGTAATGTTAGTGGAATTATGAATGTCCCTTTGTTTCTGAAATTTGGGTCGGAATGTTTTCGTCTCTTCAGATTCTTGGAATGAATTGGACAATAGAGGAACTTCACATACAAGCCCACCGGTCCAGGAACACCTCCTACATGATAACATGGGACTTATATAATCAGATATCAGATGTTATTATTAGACGATCCTTAAATAAATGTTATACTAGAAGGAATACAATCCTTGTCATGCCTGCAACATACACCAGGTGGCAGTAGATGCAAAGCAGCTTCTGTCTGCGGCCACACCACCCTGAAGGCGTCTGATCTCGTCTGATCTCAGAAGCTAAGCAGGGTAGGTCCTGGTCAGTACTTGGATGGGAGATCACCTGGGAATACCAGGTGCTGTAGACTCTTCCCTTTTTTAGCAGTAGACGCTGTTACGTCACCAGGCCCCAGAAGGAGCAGCGGCAAAGGGAACTTCAGCAGAGCAGCTTCTGTGTGCAGGCACACCACCCTGAAAGCGCCTGATCTCGGAAGCTAAGCAGGGTAGGGTCTGGTCGGTACTTGAATGGGAGACCGCCTGGCAATACCAGGTGCTGTAGACTCTGTTTTTTTGGCAGGGGGCTGTTACGTCACCAGGCCCCAGAAGAATCAGCGGCAAGGGGAACTTCGGCAGCGCAGCTTCCATCTTCGGCCACACCACCCTGAAGGCGCCTGATCTCGACTGATCTCAGAAGCTAAGCAGGTTTGGGCTTGGTCGGTACTTGGATGGGAGACCGCCTTGGAATACCAGTGCTGTAGACTTTTTTTGGCAGGGGGGACTGTTACGTTGCCAGGTGTTGGATGGGAAACCACCTGGGAATACCTGTTATTTTGGAGTGGAAACAAATACCCTGCACATGCATTGTATAGGAGATTTCCACGCTTTACACTCTAACCAGGGCGTGTTCAGACATCACAGGCACCTCTACAGCTTACTCCCCATGTACGGAGTTGTAGGAAAATTTTTTATCAAATGAGTTTCTATCACCACCTAGTGGCCATCACAAGTAATACCGGTCATGTTTCATTTATGATTTCCCCACTTTAGCAAGCTCCCACAACTCTAATGACATCACAGTGATCGCTTGTGATTTTTATTGGCCACGATTGGGTGCATTTTTGGACGCTATTGGTGCAGACAGTAACCATGCCCGATCACATCCATAGAGAATGAATGGGGGCATGGTAAAAAACATTGAGTTAGACTTACCGGTAACTCTGTTTCCATGAGTCTTGTCCAGGACACCTTACATGAGAGAAGGGCTCCACCCCCAGAGGGAGGAAACACAACACCACTAGGTCTTTAAATCTCCCGCTCTCTGAATCCTTGCCAGTCTTTTTGAAGAGAACACCAGGAGCGGGCCAACCTCTGTAAAACAGCAGAACCGAAAAACACAGCCAAAAAAATATGGTTAAGTTAAAAAAACGGCAGGGAAGGAAGTCCGCTGTCCTGGAAAAGACTCCTGGAAACAGAGTTACCGGTAAGGCTAACTCGATGTTTTCCCCCATTGTCTTTTCCAGGACAGCTAACATGAGAGGATAAACGAGCACTCACCGGTTTCTAGGGTGGGACCACTGCCTGCAAAACCTTGCGCCCGAAGGATTGATCTTTGACAGACGCGAGATCCAACCGGTAATGCTGGACGAAGGTGGAGAATGAAGACCACGTTGCGGCTTTACAAATTTGTTCCGGTGAAGCGCCAGCCTTCTCCGCCCAAGAGGCGGCCCAGGCTCTCGTGGAATGGGCCCTAATCCCTAGCGGACATGACAAACCCTCCATGATAGCCATTCTAACCCACCTAGCTAAGGTGGACTTCGAAGCCCCCTTACCCTTCCTAGCCCCTGAAGGGATGACGAAGAGCGAGGAACAGGTGCGGATAGATGCTGTTGCCTCTAGGTAACTGATGACAGCGTCCCTGACATCTAAACGGTGAAACCGTGCTTCTGTGGGGTGTTTGGGATTGGCACAGAAGGATGGCAGAATGATCTCCTGTGAACGATGGAATCTAGACGCTACCTTGGGCAGAAACCCTGGGTCTGTCCTCAACAGTCAGGAAAGACCTGCAAGTATGGATCTCGTATGGAAAGTGCCTGCAACTCCCCAATACGCCTAGCCGAAGTGACGAGCTACCAGGCTCGTGGGATCTACAAATGGGGCCCTGAGCAACCCATTCAACACTACAGACAAATCCCACTGAGGGACAGCAGAGATCGCAACCGGCGAGCTCCTAGCCACTCCCCGCAGAAAACGGACGACCAGAGGCTCCAAGGCCAACCGATAACCTAGGAAGTCACTCAAGGCCGCCACCTGCACCTTGAGTGTACTGACCGCGAGCCCCAAGTCATTCCACCTCTGCAGGAAATCGAGGATGCCAGGCAGGGAAACCCAGGGACCCGAGTACCCCCGAAGGCCCTGAAAACTTTCCAAACCTTCTCGTAGATTTTGCGGGTGGAAACCTTCCTACTAGCCAAGACAGTAGTGATAACTGATTGAGACAGGCCCCTGGCCCTCAGCAGGTCTTCCTCAGAAGCCACGCCGCTAAGTGCCAGGACCTATCCTGACGGGAGTGAATTGGCCCTTGGTGCAGCAAGTCAGGAAGATCCGGAAGGTGAAAGGGTGGACCCACAGCCCAGTCCAAAACCTCTGAAAACCACACCCTCTTGGGCCAGTGTGGAGCCACTAGGATCAAGGAGGTGGATTCCCGTCTGAACTTCTGAATTACTCGTGGTAACATGTTGAAAGGGGGGAAGGCGTAGCACAGCTGGAAGCTCCAGGGGTGACTCAGAGTGTCTACCGCTATGGCTGGGTCGCCCCTTGTCTCTGTGAAGTACCGTGGAACTAGATGGTTCAAAGTGGAAGCGAACAGGTCCACCTCCGACACTCCCCATCGCTTGGTCAGAAGATGGAACACCAACCTGTTCAAACTCCACTCTGCTTCCCTTAGCTGGGTGCGACTCAGGAAATCTGCCTTGATGTGGAGTGCCCCTTTGAGATGCACAGCTGAGAAGGTCACTACCTCTTTTTCCGCCCATACACAGATCAGATGAGCAAGGTCCTGAATAGACCGGCACCTGGTGCCGCCCTGTTTGTTTAAATATGCGACAGTTGTCACGTTGTCTGAAAAGATGCGGACTACCCCGCCTGACAGTGTGGAGTGGAAATGCCTGAGTGCACCAAAAAACTGCTAGCAGTTCTCTGTAATTTGAGGACCGACCTGACTCTAGTTTGGTCCGTTTGCCTTGGGCCAAAAATTCTCCCAGATGGGCCCCCCATCCCCAAGCGCTGGCGTCCGTGACCAAAAGTACCGGATCTGGAAGTGACCAGAGGAGACCCTCCGTCAGCACCTGGTCCTTCCACCACCACCACAGGGACCTGAGGACTCTCTGGGAGAGAAGGAGAGGCATATCTAAGGTGACTTTCCTCCCGTCCTATGTGCCAACACATGAGATTGAAGAATCCGCATGTACGCTTTTGCCCATTGGACGGCCGGTATTGCTGACACCATGAGGCTAATTACTGACATGGCTGTCCAGATGGATACACTCTTTTGGCATTGCAGCTTGGCTGCTGCCTATGAGATCTTAGAGATGTAAAATTTCTGGAAATTTTGAAGCTCGGAAAAAAAACGTGTTTTTTTCTGGAAAAAAACTGAAAAACTGAAATTTTCGGAAAAATGTAAAAAAATTCTCCATTCAACACTTTTTCTTTTCCAGACTGAAAGTCATTCTGTTACTTTAGAAACATAAAGTATAACTATGGACAATGTTACTGGGCATAAAATGATCACAACTTGTATAATAGAAATATAGTGACTATCACAGATCACACAGATCTGACTTTTATAATGATATTTATTTGTATTGTAACAAATGGAGCAACAATCTCCTGAACTGTTTACTAGTTTCTGTGGAACAAAAAAAACTCCAGAAAACAATATTTAAAACCAGAAGTAACAATTTCTCATATTTCCTGCTGGCAGCTGGCCTGGGCATGAATGGGGATGAGGTTTAATCAGAATCATTTTGTGTGCTGTAATCATCAGTATCAGTTTCAGTCTCTGCTTCTGCATCTACTCTGCGGTGTCTGTCATCATCACAGTTATTACGGATGTCTGAAAAGTTATTATGGACGTCATTCATCATTCCATAATATATTTTATAATATATTCGGAATATATTCAGAAAAAAACAAAATCTTCAGGGAAAAAAAAAGTTTTTTTTCCAAATTTTCCCGTTTTTTTTCCGAGCTTCCCATCCCTATGAGATCTTCAGTTGTTTTTTGTGTGGCAGAAACAATTTTTGGGAGACTGAATCCACGAGATACCCCAGAAACTGAATCTTCTGAACCGGCTGCAAACTGGACTTGGCCTAATTTACTAGCCAACCCAAACCCTGCAGAAACTGTAGGGCGTGGGACAAATTGGCCTGCAATTCCATGCTGTTCCTTGCAAAGAAAAGCAGGTCGTATAAATAGGGGATGACTGGGACATGTTGGAGGCACAACGGAGCCAAAGCTTCCACCATGACTTTGGTGAAAATGCACGGGCGGAGGCCAGGCCGAAAGGCAGTGCTCTGAATTGGAAGTGCAGGATGCTCCCCTTCCAGAGCACGGACAACCGTAGGTAACGCTGGTGACCCCTGAAGATTGGAACATGCAGGTAGGCATCCCGAAGGTCTATGGAGGCCATGTAACACCCCGGAAACAGGAGATTTCTCATAGTGAATATTGTCTCCATGCGAAACTTCTTGTAAGCTAGAAACCGATTTAGGAAACTCAGGTTCAGAATAAGCCTGTTCTTCCCCCGAGGGCTTTGTTACCACAAAAACGTGGGAATAAAATCCCCTGCCCTTTTCCAGTTCTGGAACAGGCATCAGTACCCTTTGATCCACTAATTCCCAAAGAAGTGACATTAGGGCGCCTGCTTTGACGTGGTCCCTGGGAGGAGTGGTAAGAAAAAACCTTGCCAGGGGAAAGTCTTGGAATTCTAACCTGTAACCTTCTTCTATGATGCGCAACACGTAAGGGTTTGGGGCTATGTTGCGCCAAGCTGCCAAAACATCATGCATCCTTGCCCCCACCAGAGTGCGGGAGTCAGCTCGATTTTCCTGGCTGGTTGGGTGGGTTAAACAAAACCCCCCGGACCCCTGCCTCGGCCCCCTTGCCTATTCTCCCACGGTTTCTTCCTGGGCGGCTCCCTGTTCTTAGCATCCAAGAACCTTTGGTTCCGAAAGGGGCGTTTTAAAGGCAGCTTGGACTTCTTGGCTGGGAAGGCCTTCTTTCTATCTGCGGTCCTATTGAGAATGCTCTCTAGCTCAGGGCCGAACAAAAGGTCCCTCGCGAAGGGGAGACCACATAACCTCATTTTAGAGGTTGTATCCCCCGTCCAGGTTTTCAACCAAAGAGCCCTCCTAGCGGAGACAACTAAGGCACTGGTCTTGGCTGCAAACCTTACCGACTCCACTGCAGCATCGGCCAGGAAATTAGCTGCTTTGAACAAAATGGGTACCCCCTCACGCAGCTGCTCCCTAGGGGTCCCTGCCTCTATATGGGAGTGAACCTGCCCCAGCCAAAACTCCAAATTCCTAGCCACACAGGATGACGCCAGAGCCGGCTTAAGACCGAAAATACTGGCGTCCCAACTCCTCTTGAGTAGCACTTCAATTCTTTTGTCCATGGGGTCCCGAAGCTCCCCCATGTCCTCAAAAGACAAATCAGTGGACTTTGAGACCTGGGAGAAGGCGACATCAAGTTTTGGGGCCTTGTTCCAGGGCAGGTCTGTGTCCTCATCTAAGGGAAATCTTTTCCTGAGGCTAGCCCCAAAGAAAGGTTTGTGCTCTGGGAAACGCCACTCCTTTTTGATGGTATCAGATAGAAGGTGGTGAATGGGAATAATGCGCCCCTTGTGGGTGCCCAACCCCTGATACATGCGATCATGGAGGGAAGCTACCACTTGCTCTTCCTGAATGTCTAACGTATCATAAATGGCCTGTAACAATTCCTCCACACCTTCCTGTCCTATCATATACCTGGGAGATGTCCCCTCTGGGTTCCCATCCCCCTCGGTTCCAGACTCTTCCGCAGACAATTCTGCCAACGAGTCCAGCTCCCCTGCTTCACTCTCCTCAGGCGTGCGCACCGCTGGCGGTGGTGGATAAGCCACTGGAGGCTGAAGGCACGGGCGGAGGTCAGACAGAATATTTTTTCTAAAGACGCAAAAGACTGGGAAATCTCCTCCCTAACGATTGACACTACCTCACTACGCTCAATGTGAGTAGCTGTAGTCTCTTCCCTTACTAGGGCCTCAATACATTTAGGGCATAGGGGTTTTGAGGGATTAGACAGCTTGGCGCTACAAGTGGCGCATTGTTTCTTTAAAGCCGTGCCAGTCTTGTCCGCCTTAGCTGGGGTTTTCTAGAGAAACAGAAACACCAAAAAATAAAAACCCACCTCAAAACCTTGCACAAAAAGGGGGAGGGGGAATGACACTGCATACAAACAAAAAATGGCATGTCCCTCCAAGACATAGAGGCTGGGGAGAGAGTGCCCATAGAAAAAAATCATAAGGGTCCTCAGACTCCTATCTCTCCCCCAGTCTCTAACATGTATGTGGGTGCTGTAAGCGTCCCCTACCTGTGTACCGCTCGCACCCGCTGATGCCTCCGACTCCATTGCTGTCCGGGCTTGAATGAAGGCAGCGCTGCCATTTTAATAGCAGCCTGCTTCCGGCGCTCCAAGCTCCCCACTGGGCGCCGGATGATGGTGCGCGGTAACCCCGCCCCTTCCAGGCGCATCATCCGGCTGGACTTCACAGCCGACGCCTACTCTCCTCCCCCCTGCAGTCAGTGAGTTTGGCGCTCGCTGCGCACGCTGACCGAGCCGGGACACGCCCCCACCTTCAACCTGCAGCCGGGCAAGCCACGTGAGAGGAGTGTAAAAAAAAAAAAACGCGTGACCCTTTTCCTGCAGACAAATGGCGGAGAGAGACCGGACCCTCGCTGGGTATGGTGCCCTGGAAGCAGCGCCCTTCCTGACCTAGCTCGCCACCGGCGGAACGGAGGGTAAGCCCCTAAAATTTCATCCGACCGGACCAGACCCCCAGACAACAGACTGACTGATCCCAACTGTCCAGGTGCCTGCAGAGTACATGGTGAAGGTTCTCCTCCAGGTGGAGGAAACACAAAGACTGGCAAGGATTCAGTGAGCGGGATATTTAAAGACCTAGTGGTGTTGTGTTTCCTCCCTCTGGGGGTGGAGCCCATCTCTCATGTTAGCTGTCCTGGAAAAGACGATTGGGTAAAAGGTAATTTTTCAACACGCCCCCATTTAGGTCTATGGGCGTGATCAGGAGCTATCAAAGACGCCCCCGATCACAGCTATGGGGATGATTCCATTTAAATACATGGGTGCGATTAGAAATCACGGGTGTTCTCCTCGGTAGGGACATGCCCTTCGTACACAGCTAAAGTTGAAGATGGAACAAATATTCTGCCAATGGAAAACTAATGATAACACAGAGGGGGCAGAGTAAACTCTAAAATATGCCATGGTGAAAGTAATTGGGGTTTGATGTCACTCAGTGGGGTTTATGAGCTTATATCAGGGGTGGGCAAACTTGTTAAATTGTGGGCCACATCCAGTTCTTGAATTTAGGAGAGACCAAGAAGGGAGTGGAGGGGCAATGCAGTGCCTAAAGCCCCCCATACACCTTACAATCTTATCATACAATTTCTGTACAATCAACTTTTCTT
>CM070043.1:38652800-38664840 GCA_036250615.1 Ptychadena robeensis | reverse complement strand
AGGCGGCGCGATGACGTCATCCCGCCGCCCGGCTGAAAAAAAATTCTGGGGAGAACACTGTTATGGTAATGAAAATACAGTTGAGGCCAAAATCATTAGTCACCATGAGACACTTGATTTCTCCATAAAAATGACCATTACCAAGTGTTTGTTCCCAGAGTTTAATTCGGATATTGTAGCTAAACAGAGTTCAAACAAGAAAGGACAAAAAGTCAGACCTCTAAAATGATTAGCCCCCTGACCATTGAAAGTCACTAGCGTACCCTTTCTGAGACACAATTGACAACAATACCTTAGAGGAGTTCTGTACTAGGTTAGGACAGGGCTCCTGAGGGATGTTGTCTATGTATGGTACCAATTTCAGACTAGCTGCTCCATATTGCATGGTTTTCCACCATGGGCATTAACTTTAAGCACCCGCCACAGATTCTCAACAGGATTGAGGTCTGGACTCTGGGCAGGCCACTCCAGGATCTTTGTTTTGATATCCTTGAAAAACTGTTGAATTACTTTCAATGTATGCTTTGCGTCATTGTCTTGTTGGACAAGCTAAGCCTAGACTATGAGGCAGATTTAGGGCTTGTTTCCATTGATGCGATCCCCCGCGGCCGCTAACAACCGCATCCATTGGAAACTTCAATATAGTTTCCACTGGTGCGGTTGTGCGCGGTCGGGCGCGGATGCGGTTTAGGGCGCGTTTCTGAACGCTAGCTGCGGCGTTTTGAAACGCACCCGCGTCCCAACCGCATCCGCATAAATTTTTTTTTTAAAAAAATTGAGTCGCAAAAACGCACGACAACTATGGCATGCGTTCAGCTGCGCGGTGCACCGCACAGGAACGCTTCAATGGAAACATGCTCTTAGGCATGTTCACCCTAAAAATGTCAACATAAGCACAAGATTTCAAGAACTCTGTGAAAACCATGCTTTTTGGACTAGCTAGACCAGGGGTGGGCAAACTGAGGCCCGGGGGCCGAATACGGCCCATTAAGCTTTTTTTTCTGGCCCTTTGTCACCTTGTTGAAAAGATGCTCCCCTCTGCAATGATTGCACATTATGCCTAGAGGTGTCCAAACATTGCCTTAGTGACAATGCAGTAAGGTGATCATGACACTGGGAGCATCCACATCGCAGCATGTTAGCGATTCTGGCAATGCTTGGAATTAGCACACCTATTACAGGCACTAGGTCCGACCCCTTTATCAAATTTAATAAGCCAATGTGGCCCACAAGTCAAAAAGTTTGCCCACCCCTGAGCTAGACTGAAATTGGTACTATACATGTAGGTGGTGCTTGTTTTTGCATTGTCTCGCGTCCATAGGTATCCCATTCAGACACTGGAAACTTCTCAAATGTGAGTGAAGATGTATTGTATGGTCCAGGAATGATCTAAGAACTGGACAGGTATGTGGCATCACTTACCTGCCATAAATTTTGCCCGCATGCATTATCCCAGGGTAATTGAGAGTCCATCTGACTGTACTGCTGACCTGTAAAAGGAAACAAAAAAGAAATTATTTTAAATCGCTATGAACATTAAACTACACACGCATTACTGTATATCTCCATTTCATATTTCCATGGCGCGACATCCGCGTACATATAGCCAGGGTACTCACTGCTTAACTCCGACATGCCTTCCCCTCTTGAATCTTGGGAGCTACTGCTGCAGCACGTCTGCTCCATATCTTTATTTGTAATATGAGATGAATACTCGCTTCCAGAGCATACATCTGGATCTAGAACTCTGGAACCCTAGACAACATAAGAAAATTCTGCATTTAACAGCAGATTTCTACAAATACTAAGTGGTGTATGTGACTAGAGTTTATGCGAGGCAATTCCCTAGAATCATATAAGAGATTTCATCTTCATTTGCCAGGCTTAAGGGGGGGGGGTTAACTGGGTACAATATCAGGAGTGACCACTGGGGCGTTTATAAAAGTTTTTCTATGGGAAAACTCTGTACATTTCAATGCAGAGCTGAGATTAGGGACTTACCCGGTTGCCACTGCACGCCATAGGACCCAGGGAGAGGGACTGCGAGGGACCTTCTAAAATACCTTATTACAGCTAAGTTTTTTTTATTTTCTACGCATTGCTCCCGATTATCAGCACTTCTAGTGCCTTTCATACAAACATGAACTTCCAGTTGTTGGTCCAGTCGATATTAGAAACCAAAAACTAAAGGGCCCCCCCCCCCCACACACATCCCGAGTGGGGGCCGACAGAGCCGCTAAGATCAGCTCTTGAAAGGAGCGCGAGGAAGCTGACTGCATCGGCGGGCACCCTTTGTGCGCTGGCCGCTAACTTCAATGAAGACGCCGGTCTCCATTGAAAGTAACGGTATCGGCCAGAGAATATCAGACATGTCCGAGCTGTGGGGCAACAGGGATCTGTCGCCCCATGTGGGCACCCCCGACTGGCAGCCAATTGCTGTATGGCAGTGTATGGCAGGCATAAGCCTAGTGAGGGAGCAATCCCTGATAATCTTCCCTGGCGGGATTTTATGGGCACTCTTCAAATCAATCCCACAATGGTAATTCTTAAAAAAGGTATTTTATAATACAAAATGGACCAAATGTAAAAAAAAAAAAAAAAACCAACACATATACAATCAATATATACATTAGTTACAGTGGGTTTATTGCCAAGAGTATTAAATGAAATGAATTTTATTCTTAATTTTTTACATCACATTGTGTTTTAACTTGTTCTAGTTAGGATGCCTACAAAACTTTTGGCAGTTACTGCAGTTAATATAAATTGCTGTCATTTTTCTCTTTTTAAGATACTCCGGCTGTGGAGTCTGTTCACCCTATATGGTGAATGTGTGACAACCTGTGGCTGAAAGACCATTTTGCCGTGGGTGGAAGCAGGGAAGCTCTTAGCTGGTAGCTCGGTGCGAGTGAAGCAGGAACCCTAAGTCGTGTGCTGTCAGCCAGAGCTTTGTATGTCACCTTGAGCTGTATTCTTTGTAGATCACTGCTCGATATGGCAGAGTGGGGGGAAGCTGACACAGCACTCCCTCTAACAGTTTTTTTTTTTATTAGAACATTTGTCCCAAAGCACTTCTGGGTGATTGTGTCTCATCAGCCTTAAGCCTGCCATACACACACACAGATTAGCGGCCGATTTCGCCGCTGACCAACGGGCGTGCGCGCAAGCGGCCATCGGTCTGCCACAAAATCGGCCGACAATCGGGGATACCCACATGGGGAGACAGATCCCTGTCACAGCTCAGCCGGCCAGAGAACGGACATATCCGATGATCTCTGGCCAATGCCATTAACTTCAATGAAGACCGGCGTCTTCATTGAAGCTAACGGCCGGCACACAAAAAGGGTGCCCGTCGCTGCAGGCAGCTCGGGAATGCAGCGTGATGACGTCATCATGCTGCATTCCAGAGCTCATCAGAACTGGTCTGTGGGCACCCAGTTGGTGGATGTATGGCAGGCTTTAGTGTCTTATAGGGCGAAAAATATGGTAAGGCTACATTTAGACGGTCACTTTAAATGACCTTCAAATGTCTCGAGCCCCTGCAAACTTGTGTAGGTAAAAAGAACACTGTCTCTATTCAAGAACATTTCAAGCTTAAGGGCTTGTCACCAGTCAAATTTGGCCATTTTTGAGCCGCTAGCCGTCTCCATAATTTTTAATGGGGCTGTCCCCACTTGCGTGGCTACATTGACACGCAGTTAGCCGCGGCCGCTAGTGAACTTTGACAGCCACTAGCGGGACTGCGCCGCCTCATGGCCAGCTTTGACAGTGGGGACAAGATCCCGCGCAAACGCAAACAACCGCATCCATTGGAAACTTCAATATAGTTTCCACTGGTGCGGTTGTGCACGTTCGGGTGCGGTTTAGGGCGCATTTCTGAATGCTAGCTGCAGTGTTTTGAAACGCATCCGCGTCCCAACCGCATTAAAAAAAAAAAAAAAATTGCATCGCAAAAACGTGCGACAACTATGGCATGCGTTCAGCCACGCGGCTGCCGCACAGTTACAACCGCGCGGCTGCATACGCGCGGGATCGCATCAATGGAAACAAGCCCTTAAGTGTTCTGTTCATAGTTCTCAGAACATGTAAATGATAAAAACTCACCTGTAGATTGTGAGTGTCATTGCGCCTGGCCCTTTTTTCTCGGTTTTGAAATTCATCATCCTCAGAGTCTCTGGCTCTTTTAAAACCTGTCACAGATTCTTTAGATGAAGAGCAGCCCTTCAGGTTTTTCTGCAAGTCTTCCTTTTCACACAGCTCTTCCCAAGCACCATCAGGCACCTCATAGAGTAACATGCTATTACCCTCATGGTCGTCTAGGCAAGCAGGAAGCATCTCCTCGTCTATACACTGACCATCATCACCATCAGCAAAAGCCTTGAGAAGGCCGATGGATTTCCGGGAAGTATGGGTAGGTGGTTTAGAAACAGAGACTGGAGCCAACTCTTGAGGGTTACAAGTGTTGGCTTGCCTTTTACTGGGCAACTTGGGCTGAAGCATGTTAACGGACAGTCGGTTTTGCAAACTTATTTCTTTTGCGACTCCGGTTTCTTTCCCTTTAGGTATCTTTTCATTTGCTTGTGTGTCTTCGATGAATACCTGTTCATTGACCAAAGTTTGTGTGGGTATACAATCTTCACTCACAGGGTCTTGAGTTTGGGGCAGGACGTAGAAGTCTTTAGTAGGGGAAGAGACTGGTGCAGTTGGATCGTTGGGCTTATTATTTAACTTGTCTGATAAATTTTTTATTTTCAGCTGAATATCAGCAATACTTCTACGCCTATTTTCTTTCAGCGATCGCCTAGTTGACCTTACATCTTCTGGAACATTATCCATTTCCTCACTCTTCTCCGTGACATTATTTAAAGGTTGGGCATCCTCCAATACACCACCAATTGGTACCTTATTAAGTTTAACAGATGCCTCCCTAACTTGATCTTTCATATTTCCACACTTTAACTGGCCGCTATCAAATTCATTTGGGACAGCCGACGTCTCTTCCAGCTTTCGGACAGTTAATTCAATATTTGGGTCGGCAACAGACTCCCTAACTTTTTCAGGGAAACAAAAGGATACCCTCTTTGATAATCGGTGCTTCTTTTGAACCACTTCTGGTAATTCTGGAGTGACACAAGTCTCCGATTGTTGACTGGAGATGGAATCCGCTCCGGTTTTCTGAGCCATATATGCAAAGTTCTCACCTTGTTCAGAAGGAACTCCCATGTCAGAAACTGGTGAATTTATTGGTTCTTGGTCACATGCAGTTTTTGCAATCGGTGGCAGAATTGCCATACTGCCAGATCGAACGTTGGCATCTGCCATTTCATTGGCATGAAGAGTTATGTATTTCGCATCCAATGCCATAGCTGCATCTTTAATTGCATCATTTTTGTCTGAAACTCTGCTTTCAGAATTCAGAGGCAGATTGCTAGAACTCTTCACATCAATTCTTGCTGTGGCAGGCTGATGTTCTTTTAACTCCAGGTCAATACATTCTGTATCATTCTGCGTTATATCCATCTCAGTCCCTAATAAGCTGCAGGTTTTTTTCATACTGGCAAAGGGAGTTTTCTTTCCCACCTCAGATAAATCACATATAGTCATGGTATCCATCCGAGTGAGTTCCATTTCCCCAAGGCTTTCAGAAAACAACTTATTTGGCAATGATCTTGAAAAGTCATCATCGTTGTATCCCCTTTTCCCTGTTGTACATGACCCAGGAAGTATGTTAAGCAATTCAACACTATTCACATCCGGTATGCACCCACTTTTTGGAATAATTGGATCTACATGCTCATAATTTCCGAGAGGATTTACTTCCAAAAACGCTGTGTGAGCTTTGGTGATTTCCATAGTCTCTTGGTCACATGGGACCACGTGTTGATTGAACGGTCTTGCATGGGTTTCTGGGAAAATATCTTCATTATTTAGACACTTTGAAGGAGCGTTCCCTAATACCTGACCTTCAGTTGCAGTAGTAGGACACTGCATTTTTACTTCACCTTGGCTAAAGTTTTTTTGATCCAAAAGACTCCGACTTGACAGGTTTTCATCATCGGTAGTTACCAAATCGATGTTTGCATTTCCCGCTTTATCGCTTACTTCATGGGCAGTTTCATCAAATATAGAAAATGATTTCCGATGAGAAGAGATATTCCCTTTGTTTGAAATATCAAAAACAAAGGGAGGGACAAAGAGGCCAGAATTTGGCCTCGAGATACTCAATTCCGCTTGCTTATATGGAATGTCATCTACAAAATGCAGTTTGCTGGGAACGTCTACTAGAGAAGTTTCAACGGGGAGAGCCCTTTGCCTTACTCTGTGATCAGCCGAGAGCACAGATGTTGTAATGGCCTTCTCAACATCCTTTGTCCTATTGGTAGTTGTATTCCAATCATCTACAATTTGATTACAAGACCCAGATGAAGAATTTTTACATTTTTGGTCATCTTTGGCCTGCTTATTGGTTAGAACATTATCAATGAAAAGGCTTTTTGACTTTGTGGTATCCATGTTCTCAGTTGAAAACACTTTAGATTTGAAAGGGACAAGATCTTTGTCTATCCCATCAATAACTGCTGTGTGGCTTTTTGTATACTCCATGTCATCCTCAAACACAACAGTTTTATCAGGGCAAGATGCATGTGCAAGAGCTTTATTAACAGATTCGAGGGCCAATTGGTTGCCTTTCAACATGCTTAATGATGGACCAATTGATTTTCTAAATGGCATTAGCTTTTCCTCCTTAACAGATTCCATTTTGACCCCGAAATCTTTCTTAGAGTGCTGTGTCAGGTTGTCGTCAGGCAGGCACCTAGGCCCCAGTGAAAAATTACCAGCAGTTTTGGTAATGGCAAGCCCCTTCGACAGGACGTTCCCATCAATGGCTACAGTGTGTGATCTAGTGATGTCCATGTCCTGTTGGTCGAATGTAAATACCACCGTCTTGTTATTTTTAGTTTCATCTAAACTTGGACTTTTCTGCAAGTCAGCAGTTTCAAATGCGGTCATTTCCATGTCATCACACACATATCTGGTCCGATCTACAGAACTTGAAATGCACTTTTCCTTGGGGCTGCTTAAATAATTGCGATCGATACAAGTGGTGTGGCTTTGGGTAAGTTCCATTTCACCATTGTCAGAGAACAAAACAGTTCTATTTTGCATGGCCATCTTGGATTTCTTTCTTTCAACCGAAAGGCAATCCTGTTGATGCAAAGGATTCTGGTTTGAATCTGGTCCCAAAGTATCAATAGCAACAGTGTGTGCTTGTGTAAAGTCCATATCTTGTTGCTCATTTATAAATACCATTGTCTTGTTATCCGCTGTTGTGCAATCTGCTCCGGCTAAAGCAGATGTTTCCAAGTCCCCATGTCCAACGATGGTCATTTCCATGTTCTTTTCAAGGTGTCTGGTCAGATCAGCTCCCATCTGGGTTTCATTAGTTAAATCTTTAATCAAAGGTTTCTGATCAATACGCACTGTATGACTCTGTGTGAGATCCATGTCCTCACTGTTGCCCGAAAAGAAAAGGGTTTTATTAAACCCAGAAGATAATCTCGTAAGTTTCATTAACTGGGATTTTTTATCGTTAAAAACGGATTTGGGAATGCAGCTTTTACTTGCGCCACCAATTGCACCGCTGTTAATGGCAATGGTGTGAGATCTGGTCATCTCCATATCATCCTGCTCGCATGAGAACAAAATCGTTTTCTCAGACGTAGGAAGTTCAGATTTTACTCTCGATTGTTTTAATTTTACAGGTTCATTTTCTTTGTCATGGTCACATGTAGGTTCTATTGGAAGAAAAGTTGTTATATTTGCCGTGTGGCTTTTGGTAAGCTCAAGCCCTTCGTCTTGGTCCCTGAACACGCGCGTAATGTTTCCTGTATTTTCCGGAGCATCGAAAAATGGAAGTGTGGCCTTTGTGGAGGTCGGGTTTTCCTTAGAGACAAAAGAAAAAATATTGTTTTCTACATCTTTCTGCTTTCTTGAAGTTGAGTTTTCATTTCCAAAACAGGCATCAAACTTTATTTTAGTAGCTGAAGGCTTAAAGTCCCAAAGGTTTTCCCCAGAATCACTTATAGGACGCATTAAGCTTGTCAAAAAGAAACCAGTATTGCTTAATTTTTCTTCGTCTTCAGAAGCGAGCAGAATCGTTTTTTTGGAGGGAGGAAGTGTGGCATTTGATTTAGAAACTGAAAAACCAAATAATTCATGTTCTTTTTCGTTACCACGTTTAGATACAATATCAGCGGTACAAAAAACGAGCTTGTTCTCCCCAACGTCTCTTAAGGGCAAATGAGTTGTGGCCAGGCCCCGCTGCCGATTTTCAAGACATTCAGAATTTGAAGGCAACAACCCTAAGTCTTCTTCTCGCTTTGCAGACTCCACACTTGAATCCTTTGTTAACATTTTAGAGATTGCCGACCCATCAATAGCTACTGTATGGCTTTTCGTCATATCCATATCGTTCTCTGGACAATCTGTAGCTTGGTCATCATAGAAAATAGTACGGTTTATTTGTATAGATTGCCTGGGTTTTTTAGCGCTGTTGAAGAAAACTGAATCGTTTTTGGTGAGATCCATCTCATTTTCATCTGTAAAAATAATAGTTTTTTCATTAGTGGATGTAAAATACATTTTTGTTTCATCAGTGGGACCAATGTCCTTTAAAACGCTGCGCATCTGAGTTGCATGACTAGGCATGCGATCACAAATTACAGTTTGGTCAAAGGAAATGGGCTGGATTGGTTTACCATTGGAACTTCCCCAAGGGCCAAACTCCTGTTCATTAGTGCTTGAGTGAGATGTTAAAGGTTTGCCTAAAGCCAAACTTGTCTGCTGCGCATTGACAGTTGGAAGAAAGGTAGTAATATTTGCCGTGTGGCATTTTGTTAGCTCAAGCGCGTCTTCTTGGTCCTTGAACACACGAGTAACATTTCCTGTATTTTCCAGAGCATCAACAAACGGAACCCCGGCCTCTGCAAAGGAAAACTTTTCTTTAGAAGTAAAAATATTTTCTTTTTCTACATCTTCCATCTTTGTTGTGTTTTCATTTCCCAGACGTGCCAAGAAGTCAGCAAACTTTATTTTTCCCTGAGAAGCCGAAGGTTTGAAGTCCCAAAGTTTTTCACCTGTTGAAATCTTGAAATCAAAGTTACTAGATGTAACCGGAGCATTCGACGTTCCTGAAAATAAACTAGAATCTATTTTGCTTGATTTTTCTTCATCCAGACGGTCGACAATAGCGCCTGTGTAATTAGAAGTCATATCCATGTCATTGTTCGATGTAAAGATAGTTTGGTCTTTGTTGCAGTTGGTATAATCCCACTAGAAAAAAAGAAAAACAAATGAGAGGATGTTGCAATGAAAAAAATAAAAACACTGAAGAATTAAGCTGGCCATACACCTTAAAAAGGTAGCCATACACAGGTCGATTTTCCACTAGATTTTTGACGATCGATCACTGCGCGCGTTCACGAGTTCGATCAGCAATCAGGGTTTTGCTTACCCTGCCCGGTCGACCCCCAAAAAATTGGAATCGACGGAAAAAATCGGATCGGACAATGAACCGACATGTTTTTTTTGTCGATCATTTGACAATCGAAGTACGTTGAGTGGACCCACACCCCCTATGCAGCAGCCTTTTTCGATCGATGGATTTTGTGGAATCGCCCATTTTGGAGATCGGCTCATGTCCAAATCAGCCACAAATCGGATTCCCAAGGTGGTGTTGCATCAATTCCCAATTACCTGGAAAGATCGGATTGGCACTTGATCGCTGACAAATCGACCTGTGTATGGCTAACTTTAGATCTCTCTGTCAGATATCCTTTAGATCTACCAACAACTATGTAGTGCTGGGTCCTCTGCGATTGAACACAGGTAGACTTGATGGTTTAGAAAGTCCCTCATATCACATGGTTTTGGTAAAACAACAGGAGATCTGACAGAGAAATCTAAAGGTGTATGGGGACCCTTACACAACTTTTTTTGCTATACAAACGTGTATGAAGCTTAACTTGAACCCTCAACTTGCAACCAGTCCTTCAGAGCAAATTAATTTCGTAAGTCAAAACAATTTTTTCCCCGTAAGGCTATGTCCCCACTTGAGACCTCCCACGGGTCACGATCAGGAGCACTTTTGGCCACGATTTTTAGCCGCCCCCGATCAGGCCCATAGAGTATGATTGCGTTTTAATGAATTGGGGTGTGATTTTTGATGTGTCCATTCATGTCTATGGGCGCGATCGTTTGCCACCGTGAGCCGCGTTTTAGATCGCGGGAAGAAAAATCGCAGCAATGGGGATGAGACCATACGAGGAATTCAATCAATTGAAATCGCGTGCGATCGTCTAAGTGGGGACAAACCCTAAGAAATAATGAAAACGGCAATAATCTGTTCCGGACCTCCCCAATTACCACATACCTAATACATAACCGAAAAAGATTGTAAAATATGTGTAATATACCAGAAACTCTGATCATATTCCTACTCTCATAGCAAATAAATTGTTTCTGGTAGGAACATGTTGCACCTTTTAAGACCATTCATTCATATACCCTTACCCAGTGGTTCCCAAACTGGGCGGTGGGGATCAATTCTAGGGGGGGCACAGTTAGGGTGCTAAGGGAGGGAAAAGCAGGGAGCCAACCATAGAGGAACTAGCTGCAGACAGCAAGTAGAGTGCAGGTAATGTGCGTGCCTGACTGTTTGTCTCTGAATGATTCATGTCTCTGCATGGGTGTATGTGTGACAAGGACACACACACACACACACTACACACGCGCAGAGACCTTTTTGTGGGGTGTGTGTCAATGATTCATGTCTCTGCATGAGTGTAGTTTGTGTGCGTCTCTAAGAGAATGATTCATGTTTATGTACGATTGATGTGAAAATGGAATAAATGTGTTGTGTAGGGCCATTTCACACTAGTGCAGGATACTGCAATGCAAACCTGACTAGTGTGAAATGACCCTCAATTTGACACTGGAGTTTGAAAGGGAGTCGGGGCTCAATGTATTTATCTAGAAAAGGGGGGCCCTGCAGGGAAAGATTGGAAACCACTGCCCTAACCTAAGAACAGCGATCCTATCGGTGTCCCATCTGCAAGAAGCAAACATGGTACAATGAATATGGAAGGACATCGAAAACTGCCAACAAGCCACGACACATACCTCTGACTGGCGCGCTTGAGCTTGGAGGGGTGCATGTAGCAATCTATCCATTCCTGAAACCAAAGTTAATATATGAAATATATGGTGAAGTACAGATCTACATCTACCAATAAAAAAAAAATAAAAACACCTTACCAGTTATGTGACATTTGCTATCTGTACTTTCATTTCTGGAGAGAAAAAAATAAATAAAAAATAAATAAATAAATAAATAGAAATAAATGTTATTACTTCAGATCAACTGGATGTCAGAGGGCCTGCCTCCATTTTGTAGAAGCAGGGCAGGTGATTAATAAAATATCAACGGTGGGGTGCTTTGCATACTTGCTATGTGAGGTGAGCATTGCCACCCTAGGACAGTGAGCATTGCTCACTATGCAAAAATAAAAGAAAAAAGCCTGGCACTTAGACATGGTCCTGCAGCTAAAAAAAAAACAAAAAAAAAAAACAAAAAAAACAAAAAAAAAAAAACATTCTTTCCACATAAACTATCGCTTCTAATTTACCACCAACCAGGTCTGTGTGGGCCACTCTACTAAACATTTTTTAATTTAACCTTCTGAGCATTTGTCCATCATGAAACTCAGCCCAAGTTAAACTTACCTGTCCGTCAGATTCCCCCACCGACCTGGAGCATCATGTATGCCTGTGAGGGCAGAGGTCAACTAACAAGCATGCCTACCCATGGGGGGTACAAGCAGGAAGCAAAGCATGGAGGAACTAGCTGCAGACAGTAAGTAGAGTCCATGCAATGTGCACCTGTCTTTATGTGAATGATTCATGTCTCTGTATGAGTGTAGTGTGTGTGTATATGCGAGTGATTCATGCCTCTGCACGAGTGTAGTGTGTGTGTGTGTGT
>CM070043.1:38531106-38543436 GCA_036250615.1 Ptychadena robeensis | reverse complement strand
GGTAGGGGCGTGGCCAGGGGAAGGGGTGAGTTCCAACACCATTTCTCTGAGAAAAAAGCCCTGGGTAGTTGTAAAAACTTCTGAGCATGTATTCCTCTTGTTCCGGCTGCTTTGCCACCATCACCAAATGTAGGATGCCAGGCAGTGTGTGGTCCAGGAGGGAGGAACATCATTAGAATGGTATCCTTTAAAGCAGATTCAGCACAGTCATCAAAATAAAGGGTGTCCAGAACCGTAGAGGAAGGTGGGAGGGCACCATGACGAAGGGTCATGGACGTGGAAGTGGCCTCAGCCCTCCCCGGAAGGGGCGCGGCACTTTTGTCCTGGAGCCGGAAGAGGGAGAGGCCTTTTCGATCGGGGCAGCACCCACCCACCCTCCCCAATTGTTTTCTATGTGAGTTTCTGTATTGTACTATGCGAGTTTCGGGTAATGTTCCATTTTGGTGTATTTCTCTCTGTAATGTTTTGTCACAGCATGGCGGAAGCTCAGCAGTGCCACTAGCTTAACCTCACTAGCGCTCTTGCAAGGTCCAGATTTCTGTACCAAAAGTTAAAAAAGAGCCAGGGTCTAATAGACATCCTGACTTTAATAATGTTTGAAACTCACAATTATTATAAAAAAAATTATAAAATGTATCATTTGAATAATAAAATCTATTCAATACTTATTTGGTATTAAAGATTTCAAAACAGTATTTATGTTTGTTTATAATAACATTTTTATTACAATTGGAAATGTGTTTTGTTTTACTTTGAATTGTATTGGATACAGTTATCACTGTATCCAATACAATGCCATTTGGCACCCTCTGAAAGGGTTAACTTCAAAGACCACATCTGGAAATGACAATGGGGGTTATTTTCCAGGTGTGCGCTTTGAAGATAGCCCAATTTGCATATGAATGTCCCGTGACCCCCGCCCCTCCCCCAGTTGGGGGTACCTATGACCATGTTAGTTACATATATATGGCTACAGTTGGGGGGACCTATGACCATGTTAGTTACATATACATGGCTACAGTAGGAAGATAACATTTTCAGCTCCTCTGAGAGACAGTAGTGCTATAGCGCGATACCAATACGACATAATAATAATTGTAATAATGAATGAATCTGTTTTGTTTGTTTGTTGCAGAAATGCAGACGAGTCTCACCAAGATGTCAGACAAATCGTTCAATGAGTCCTCAAGGAATGCATCCAAAGTGTTCTCCGGCCTGGATCTTCTCTTTGACCTGAAACCTCTCTTTGTTCCGCTCTATGCCTTACTGGTGACAGTGGCTTGCTTGGGAAACAGTGTTTTAATCCTCCTGATCGCTCTCACCAAGAAACTCCACAATACGACTAACTTTCTGATTGGAAACCTAGCAGCCGCAGACCTGGTCATGTGCATTTTCTGTGTCCCGCTGACGGCCTCCTACGCGTTTGAAGTCCACGGATGGTTGTTTGGAGAATTCATGTGCCACTTTGTGACATTAATTCAGGCTGCGACGGTGTTTGTGTCCGTGTTATCTCTGACCGCCATCGCAGTGGACCGCTACGTGGTGGTTGTCTACCCTATCCGAAGAAGGATAGGGTGTAAGTCGTGTGCGTATATTGTCACCGTCTTGTGGATGGTCTCCATTGGGGTTTCTCTCCCAACGTCAATGCATACTCATTATCTCGACTTAAAGGACGTCGGCCATGACATGATCATTTGTGAGGAAATCTGGAAACACCAGGAAAACCAAAGGCTCGTGTATTCGTGTATAATGTTGTTGCTGACGTACATGCTTCCTCTGTCTGCCGTCACTATTTCGTACTGCGCTATCGCGTATCATCTTAGGAGGAGGCACGTCCCCGGGGCCGCCAGCCACAACCAAGATAAATGGAGTAAAAAAAAACAAAAGACTTTCCGCATGCTCATCATTTCCGTGATGGCTTTTGCCGTATGCTGGCTGCCTCTACAGGTGGTCAACCTCATCCGGGATATCGACGAAGAGTTCACCATCCTGCCTAAGGACTACATCAACATCATTCAGGTGACCTGCCACCTCGTCGCAATGAGTTCTGCATGCTACAACCCATTTATCTACGCATCACTTCACGACAAGTTCCATTTTCACATCAAAAATTACTTTCACCTTAATAAGAAGCGTGCCAGCACCATGTCAGGCAAGAACTCAAGACTCAATACCTGTTCCACACTGGCCGATGTTCCCATTGTCCACGCAGAGAAAATCGCATTTCAAAGGTTTTCATTTAGCTAGCGCGAGTGCTGTGTATGAAGTCAAGTGATCGTCTCATTGTGAAGTACAATATGCTGCTGATAAGGTGAAGTGGGTCCTATCTGCTGCATAAAACCGAAATACACTTTGTGCAGATCACCGTGGTGTATCCTACTTATTAATGTTGTACAATCGTTCTTATCTCCATTGGCAAACTCAATCACTTTTACAGGGTCAAGTTATACAATCACGGATTTTCAACAGGTATGCTATGAAATACTCAGGGACTTATGAACAGAGATGGTAAAACCCGCTGGTGTGAGTTCACAGGTTCAATGTGGACATGTTATATGTATGTAACGAGGGAGGCCGGTGCTGGACTGGTTAGTGCACCAGCTAGGTTCGTTTAAGGAAGATCCCATGCCCGGTATTGCTTCACACCAATCACACAGAAACAAAGTCAGACAGCTGATGGGGGATATATACAAGTCTTTACTGGGGAAGATATGTACAGTCCAAACACCAAACCCAAGCCTGGGAATGGGGCACACACTTAGGGATCTACCAAACCCAAGCCTGGGAATGGGGCGCACACTTAGGGATCTACCAAACCCAAGCATGGGAATGGGGCGCACACTTAGGATCTACTGTAACAAACACTTCTATCAGCTGCAGGGTGACTGATGGCTTTCAGGCCCCTGTGGGAGAGGGTCAGGATCACAGTCCAGCGATCAGGGAAAGTAGGGAGCATCTAGTGGAGGTGGAGAAGGGAGGAATCCTGCGTCTGCCTAACTCGACACCTACCAGTTTCCATCCGCTCGGGGCACTACGGAGGGAAGGCAGGCCTTGGTCCAGGAGACACAACCCTTTCATGGGCCACGGATGTGGGTCCTTGGATCCCGGGCACTAGGAGAGGGACGGCTGTGGGGAGAACCCAGGAAACATGGGAGCCCAATGCTCCAGAGGATGAGACACGCTGGCTGGAATACAGGCTGCTTGAAGAGCTAACCCAACTCTGACTAGAAGGGCCTAAGAAGGTATATTTATACCCTCTGCCTGGAGGAGGGCAGTAGCTGTCTTCAGGCAGATATCAAAACCTACAATGTAAGGCCAGAAAAAGAGAGGGAAACTGAGGAGCCATCACTGCTACAGAGGAATGCAGAGACTTAGTTAAAACTATACACACATCTATACAGCAAGTTACTCATGTCATGGCAGGATCACAAATATAGTTTTATGTGTATCCCACTACATTACATGTATAAATTATTTTGTATAGAGTTTCTGGAATTGTTAATAAACTCTAAACCTCCCTCTTAGTACGCCCATACTGCATCATTGAAACAGAGTACATAGTACTCTGCTGTTTTCCTGCCCTCCCCACTCCCCTCTAGACACGTGGATCCTGCTTTACATGGAGCTTAATGGTGACATTGCCCCCTGTCCTATCAGTGCAGGACCCTTTCTCCCAATATGTGGAGTATGCGGGCACATAGGGCCCCTGATGGTCCTCTGTGCTCTACCCTACACGCATATCCTGGATGCCTCCCGACATGACCGCACTGACAGCGCCGGCCGGGGGCACCACTAGCACCCCTCCTTGCTCAACAACTTGGCTGGCTGAGGGATAGCAACCCAACCCCCTCTCAACAACTCGCCCATCAGTGGGGCCACATGCGGTAACTTTGCAAAGGGCGCTGAAAGGCTAGAAACGGGCCTGCATCAGTGGTGCCTGAAGCGATCGGTTAGTAAACAATCTTAAACTGCCAGGGAGGTTTAATCTGAAAATGTGATGTCTGAAGACTCCTCCAAATTTTAAGATCAAAAGATGAAAATGTTTCAGCCGTCCTCTGCACAAAAAAGCACTTTTCTGACAGTGGACACTCGAGATACAACCGGCTCCAAATACAACCAACTTAAGTTAAGACCAACATGTTTGTTTTGGTCCTCCAAACATAGCGTTCATCCATGGGTTCAAACAGTTCTAATTTTGTTTCATCAGTCCACAGAGCACTATCCCAAAACTTTTGTGGTTTGTCCACATGACTTTTGGCATACTGCAGTTGACTCTTCTTATTCTTTGGAGACAGCTATGTTTGGAGGAGGAAGAACAAGGCCTATGGAGAAAAGAACACCTTGCCTACTGTGAAGCATGGCGGGGGGTCAATCATGCTTTGCGGCTGTTTTGCTTCTGCAGGTACAGGGAAGCTTCAGCGTGTGCAAGGTACCATGAATTCTCTTCAGTACCAGGAGATATTGGAAGGAAATGTGATGCAGTCTGTCACACACCTGAGGCTTGGGAGACGTTGGACCTTTCACCAGGACAATGACCCCAAGCATACCTCCAAGTCCACTAGAGCATGGTTGCAGAGTAAAGGCTGGAACATTTTGGAGCGGCCATCTCAGTCACCAGACTTCAATCCGATTGAGAATCTCTGGTGGGACTTGAAGAAAGCAGTTGCAGCGCACAAGCCTAAGCATGTGACTGAACTGGAGGCTTTTGGCCATGAAGAATGGGCAGAGATCCTCGTAGATCGCTGCAAGACACTTGTGTCACGCTATGCTTCACGTGTAAAAGCTGTTATAACTGGAAAAGGAGGTTGTACTAAGTACTAAGAATGAATGTCACTTGGGGGTTGAATAAAACTGATAATGATGTGACACAGAAAAGACATTTGTGGTGATGTCATTATTAATGTTATGTTATATTTGTCTGACTTACACGCGTCGCTTTCATTTCATTGTAAACAAGATGACTGGAATGATCACAATCAATGTCACAATGGGCAAAACAAAATTTTTAACACAACTGTATCAGTATTTTGTTTCACCTATGGCAGACTGCAAATGAGTAATTCCTGGGACAGTGCTCCTGACTGGTCCGTGAGGTAATTGTAGGTTTGTATCCCCATATATTAGACAGATAGCTGACTCAGTCACACTGGTACGATTAAATATTCAAGAGGTTTATTTTCCTGTATGTAGATCTTGTACTGTACATCAACAATGACAGGTAAAAAGCAATTGAATTGCCCAGCTCAGCAGGAGATGTTATGAGGTGAAAGATGATGAAGAAGTAAAAGGCTGCTGAGGAGAAAAAGATGGGAGGGGCTAAGCATTACAAGACTAAGGGCTTGTTTCCATTGTACGCCGGGACCCGTACGCTAAGCGTATACGCTTAGCAGGGGTCCCGACGTATCTCACAGACTCAGCCTGCCGGCGGATGGTCTGTTTACACATCCGCCGGTGTAAAGGCTGAACGTACTCGACTACGTTCAGCCTGACACCGGCGGATCGGCTCAGCGCAATGAAGACAGACCCGTCCGCCGAGCAGGTAAGTCTATCTGTTACGTTGGGACCCCCCGCTAAGCGTGTACGCTTAGCGGAGGGGTCCCAATGCAATGGAAACAAAGCCTAAGTATGGAAAGCTGGCTGGGACAATTCTCTCAACATGCAATTCTTAAAGGAACATAACACAGAAATACTGTATTTTCTGGCGTATAAGACTACTTTTGAACCCAGGAAAATCTTTTCAAAAGTCGGGGGTCGTCTTATACGTCGAGTGCAGAAACGTCTGAGCCAGAAGAGTCTGCCTGTCAGACATTGAAAGCGCCCCCTAATTCCCCCTCCCTCTCTTCCTCCTCGATGTGTAAGACGAAGCCGACGTGCTCATTAAAGGCTGTGGCGCCAGTGGTATTGCAGCTCAAACACATTAAAACACCTTCACTGTATCATGTTACATGATATCAGTAAAATTTATGATTGCCAAAATTCTTTGAATGAAATGTATACAATTTATGCCACTTGGATAACCACAGGTAAACATTAACCTCCCTAGCGCACTGCATAGGTACAGATTTCTGTACCAAAAGCGCACCATAGACTTTAACGGAATTTTTTTCTTATGTTGTAGGCCTGTAACTAACCAAAATATGTCTGTACAAGGGTCTAGTAGACATGCCGACTATAAAAATGTGTGAAACGAACAATTATGTAAAAAAAAAAAAATTTTTGTTTTTAATGTAATTTAATTTTTTTATATAAAAGGTATCAATTGATGATGAAATCTCTAAAATACTTCTTTAGTATGAGAGATTTGAAAACAGTGTGTATTTATATTTTTTACAGTATTATTTACAGTTATCACTGTATCCAGTACAAGTCTTGAATTTGGCGCTCCCACCCCCAGTGTGATGTCCTCTGTACTATCACACTGGGGGTGAGAGAGTTAAATGACAGAGAGGGGGGGGGGCTTTATTTCAGTGTGATTTAAACTTATGGCCTGTTTCCACTACAGCAGTCAGATGCGGATGGATGCGATTCTAACCGCGCGTCCGCTACCAACCGCATATGGTCACACGTGGTCGCCCGCGCAATCGGATGTGCCTCTTGTGACTGCCCCTCGACCGCGCCCGACCACGCCCATAGGAAATGATTGGACGCGGTAAAAGTTAGCGTCCATAGTGAATATGGACGCGGTCAAAATCCGCTTTCATCTTCACTATGGACGCCAAATTTTCCTATGGGCGCAGTCAGGCACGCTCGAGGGGCAGTCACTGTAGTGGAAACAAGCACTTATTCAAACTGAATACACCTTTCTAAGGAGAAAGGTGTATTCAGCCTGATTTGAAAAATCGCGCCGTCTGCGAATGCCTCCGCCCCCGGGTGTCACCTCATTATGTCTGTGACACCGGGAGGGAGAAGGAGGGATCCGTACACGGCGAAGAAGCAGTAAGTTTTAAAACTTTAACCACTCTTAACACAGTTTACTATTTAGTAACTGTGTGCAGAGTGGATGGATTGTTAACACTTACTGCTTCTTGGAGATCAGCAGATCAGCTCAGCAGCAGAGCCCTCAGCAGAGCCCTCTCCTCCCCTTCCTGGATTGGGGGAAGGAGGGGGGGGGGGGACTCTTCTCCTCTCAAAAGAAACAGCAAGTAGTTTTCATACATGAATCACTCTGACCACAGTTCTCTATTTAGAAGCTGTGATCAGAGCGATTGAATTGTGAAAACTTTATGTTTATTCTGAGATGGAAGAAGTGTCCCCTCCCCCCCGGAGTCCAGGAAGTAGTGATGTGACTCCGGCTGTGGAGGAGAGATCTCTGCTGTGTTCTCAGAGCAAACTCTGAGATTTCACAGCCCGATCACTCTGACCACAGTTTCAAAATAGAAATCTGTGTTCAGAGTGGTTTAAATTTGAAAATGCAGCGGCTCGCTCTGGTGGAGAGGGATCTTCTCCCCTCCGGAAGCCTTGCTGCAGTGTGCTGAAGCCGCCGCGGATGGCGGATCAGGTAAGCCAGTGATGGGGGGCACCTCTCAGTGGCGGACGAACCCAGTTCGTTCAGTGCACTTTTTGCACGTCGAGAGCGAACCAGCTGGGTTCGTCTCAACCGCTAGGGAGGTTAATATGAAAGGTTGCAGTTAGGGGTGTGAAATTAGAATGTAAATTATAAAAAAAAAATAGGACTTTTAAGGTTGTTGGAGTAGACATATGTAAGGCCCTTCCACTGCCGTTTGCCTGAGCTGGCCAAAAAAATGACACATGCCGGCACATTTGCCGGTGGATTTGCCATGGCTTGCAGGCAGTCCTATGTCATAAGAATGAAAATAACCATATTGAAAGCAAATCTGATGTTTTTTTAATTGTTATTTTGTGTGCGTTGGAAGAGGGGTAGTCTTATACAGCTAGTATACCCCAAACTCTATATTTTAACTGGAAAAGTTTGGGGTCGTCTTATACACCCAGTCGTCTTATACGCCGGAAAATACGGTAACTTTCAAGGGTCGTGAGACATAACACAGGTGTACGCTTAACTATAGGACCCTTCACCATTGAGGTTTAGCACCCCATCATTTCTTTTTATAAAATACACATATTTGTTCCCAAAAATGTAGTTGTTGCCTTTGAATTTGCATCCCATTAAATGCTTATCATTTTTTGGCATTTTTATCAGCGGTAAGTGAATATATGAAGTGCTCTCTGTGGCATTGATTTACCAGCGGTTGGCTTATAAGCTCTTAAGCCGGTAATTTAACAAATTGCGCTACTTAGGAAACATGAAGAATGAGGCAGCCTGGCTCCAGCTTCAGCACAGGAAAGCAAATCAACTTTGTTTAATAATGTTCAATAATTGTTTAACGCATAAATGTGTCATTCTAAATGTGATTGTGTTGATGCTCTTACCCGTCACACCGGCTGGCGTGGGCCCCTATTGGGATACTCTGGACGGTGGACAGTGGGACCCCCTGGCATTCTTCTGACCCTCTGACCATCTCCAGCTGGTCCAAGGAAGGGGGAGTTGAGCCCCCAGCTCATAATACCCAAGATACCATTGGATGGGGTCGGGGTATGTATGACATTGGAAAACTATGTTAAGCATTGAGTATATGTATACACAGTGAAGTTTCCAAAATTCCCTGAAGAAGCCATCACTGCCGAAACATGTTGGACTCTTAACCCTTTGTTAAGTTGTAACTATTTAGCTGGGTAACAGCATCAAGAAAGAAGGACAGACCTGCCACAAATTTTTCCACCCAATTCCCTGCCACCCCTAGGGATAAATTCCTATCCGCGCATCCCCGGCTTCCCTTTAGATGTGCATGCGACATACTTGTGGAGGTCTGGCTCAGGGAATCAGTGCTAATCACGTGTTGAATATTTGAAATTCAATCGCGCATATCTGTGCGCATTGGGAATGGATACTAAAGCCCCCCATACACCTTAAGATCGATCCATACAATCTCCATTAGATCTACCAACAACTGTGTAGTATAGTGAAATAAGAACAAGGACAGAGGCGCACAACCTAGTACAACAAGTGGTTAAATCATGTGGAATAGGATAAGATAAAACAAAATGAAAAAAATAAAACAAAATAAAACAAAACAACAGACAAGATACTCACATTAAGAGAGGTTTACAAGGATGGATCTCTCAGGGCCATGGGACGCATTTCGAGTGGACGCTCTTTTTCAACCATAGCCCCTATGGTTGAAAAAGAGCGTCCGCTCAAAATGCGTCCCAATGTTCCTATGGGTTAGAAAGGTCCTCATATTACATGGTCTTGGTAGAACAAAATGTGATTGTACAGAAATTGTAGGGAAAGATTGTAAGGTGTATGGGGTGCTTTAGATTACACAATGAAGAAGAGAAGCTGTAAAGCTGGTTCACGAATCTTTGTGAATAATTGAGAACAGCTGCGCGCGATGTAGGGCAATAGAATACAGTTGAATCGAATTTTATGAATCTCGAATGTTCCGTAATATAATCGTGAACCATATGTCACTCAATACTACTAGTCACCTCCAAAGACTTCCCAAACTTTCCTTGCAGGGCCCCCCTTTTCTATTTAGGAATATTATCAATCCCCCTCCCTATTCAAACACAGGTTAAAAATGAGGGCCAGCACCCCCCCCCCGGAATACCTTCGCGCCCCCCAGTTTGGGAACCACTGCTTTAGCAGCAGTTCCACCTCCGGCCACCCAGACACTCTCCATGACACTTTTCTGTCCCTTTTTAATGCATCTTAATGGTATTGTTGTGGACTGTATATATGCAGCGAAGCTTTTATAATGTGACTTTTTACTGTGCATGGTTTTTGGCTACCAGTGTCACCATGATTGTATTTACCAACATCCTTCCTACAAAGAAATTACCACAATACCCAGGCAGGTGTGAGGCCAACATCCCAAATACAATAATACAAGAAAAGTTTAATGGATGGAGAGACTAGAGGTCCCAGTCTATCCATTCATCAGGTTTTTTCCTTGCCAAAGCAAGGACAAGGGGCCTTCTCGAGGCCACCCTACTTAAAACACATTACCCCAAGTTGGGGATTTAAATAATAATTAGCCAGGTATAGACAATCAAAACATGGTCATATAACAAGATTTCTCAATCTGAACGCAATCAATAAAGTCCATTTAAAGAGTCCATAGATAGAAATAAAAAGTTCCTTTAATCTTCAAACGATAAAAACAAGTGTCAAGAGCGTCGTGGACCTGCATAGGAGGAACGAGGGGCCACTGTGTGGTAGATAGGTTATCCTTAATAGGTGCACAGGTAAAGTTTTCGTGGTTGAGTACAGGTGGTATGGTGGAGCGTATCCCCTCGAGCGTCCTCCAGTGAATGCATACCACCTGTACTAAAAACTTTACCTGTGCACCTATTAAGAAACACCTGGGTTGCAGGTGAGTGGAGCCAGGTGTGTGGAGCCAGTGTTGGGCTGCTGACAGAGTGGACACAATGTAGTTGGAGACAAGGCTTCTGACCCAGTGGAGACAGGGGGCACACAAAGAGTGTGGGCCTGTTGCTGCCAGGAAGCCAAGGACGTCAAATTACGTTGAAAGTTGCGAAGCCAGGTGGTGTGGCATTTTCTGGACTTTCTTTATTTGGATTGATCTTAACCCCTGTGAGGGTAACTCTTTGTTTTGGACTTATTTGTGTGCAAATAAACGTGGGCAGGAGCCCCTAAATGATCAATAATCGTGTGGATTAATGCTGTGAGAGAACAGTTTGGAGCTGATTCCCCCCCACCATGTTTTGATTGTCTATACCCGGCTTATTATTATTTAAATCCCCAACTTGGGGTTATGTGTTTAAAGTAGGGTGGCCTCGAGAAGGTCCCCTTGTCCTTGCTTCGGCAAGGAACAAACCTGATGGATGGATAGACTGGGACCTCTAGTCTCTCCATCCATTAAACTTTTCTTGTATTAACCCCCCTAGCGCTCTTGCAAGGTCCAGATCTCTGTACCAAAAGCGCACCATAGACTCTAATGGAATTTCTTTTGTGTTGTAGGCCTATAACTTCCCAAAATCTGTCCGTACAAGGGTCAAATAGACATCCTGACTATAATAATTCATATGCAAATTGGGCTGGGAGAGGGGTGACATCGGCCAGCTTAGAGCATCTCCCGGCAGCAGCACAGAGTAGTGAGTATGTGCTGCTGCTGGGGATCTGAGCTTAGCTGGACGGCTCCATCTCGTCAACTTCAATACTGACAAGAAAGTGCTGGACTAGATGGAGCCGTCAGAAGTGCTAGGGGGGTTAATATATTTACCAACATGACAATATTGTACAGACATATAATACTGAATATATTCCAAAATGCGGTGGAAGTGTCCATTTCTAGGCAGGATGATGGTTATGGATTAGTGGACTCATTTTCACCATATTACTTTCACCTCCAATGTATTGGTTTTGTCATCACCGACTATGGAAACTCTGAATGTGATAAGTGTGCTGCCATGGTAAAGCTTGCTTTAACTAAAAGATCTTGATGTTGCCTTATATGAAGTACTATTTTTTGTAACTCTATATTTATTGAATTTTAACAAACTATGTGAAAACAAAATGTGATCCGGTTGCATATTATATAAAAATAAAGGTTTTATGACGTATAATGGAGTTTTGTACTGCTTCGTTGCTAGGTTGCAGACACTCAATACACACACACACAAAAGTACTAGAGTAGCAAGAGTTTCAGCATGGCATTCAATGAAGCTCATCGAGCAAGGAGAGTTGGGGACTGAAATACACATGACTAGAATAGGCCCTAGGGCCCTTCACCCCTGCCTGTTAATCTTATTACAGCATATCTATACCTTATACTTATTTAACTAATAAATAAATACACCGCAGACCGGAAGTGGATTTAAATGTCCAAACATGCCTTTTATTATAGCATAACAAAACCATATAACATCTGATATTCTCTTAAACTCTGGTTCCGAGCCTTTAAGGATCCTATCACGATCTACCAAACCCAATGAACACAGGTCACCAGTGCCTGCCGCCAAAGTTTGTATAGGCCCTCAGCCGCCGCCGACTGGAGGACAACTAAGGCTGCCCGCAAGCCCACTGAGACCGCTTACCAGACTTGGTCATCTCCCTCTGACCTACACCCAGGGGGGATACACCACCAGATGATTCCCCACCAACCGGAACCCACCACGGCGTTATGACATCTGAAACGAGAATAATGAAAACAAAATTGCATCCAAATGAATTAGCATACTAATGATACATTTGCCCCAATCACCGTTATAAAGCTAAAACAAACGGGGAGGGAGGGAACTTTCACCTCGCTGCTTCAACCGACGACTGGTCCAGAACCGGTTCCA